>BHFT01036608.1:0-22688 GCA_004320025.1 Laticauda laticaudata | reverse complement strand
AAAGTTTTGTGCAGCTCAAAACTTCTTGCATGGATGAAATCGCAGTGGATGGATGCTCGACGGATAGAGCGTACAAAACACATATGCAATGGGTACACAACGGATACATAGCGTTTTCCAATGGATGGCAAGCGTTTTTTAACGTTTTACATCCTCTTTGCATCCGTAAGTGCAGTGGGACCGGGCCTTAAGTGTAGTCTAGTGAAAAAGAAGGAGTAGGGGTGACATGATAGCAGCGTTCCAGTATTTGAGGGACTGCCACAAAGAAGAGACAGTCAACCGCAAGAAGCAATGGAGAAGCAACCTAAAGTGGATGCTTTAAATATAATGGTGGCACAATGAAACGTTAAAAAGGGGATAAATGATGGAAAAATATAAATGAATATGAATTTGTGAATTGTTATTAGGATGATATAATTTGTTAAACACTGCAAATATGATTATTAATATAGTATCTGTCGTAAAAGGAATGATATTAAGAATATAGAGATTGACATAAAGATAACACACTGTAATATTGAATAATTAAGATTGATAATTTAACAAAATATGCATATTAATATCAAATTTTATAAGAATGTCAACTATATCAAAGATGAAAACTATTGTCATATTTGTTTTAAAAGGTAAGATACTCCAGATCCATACTGTTCACACAATATGTTGAAACAAAAATAAAAAATGTGTTGCAAAAAAAAAAAAAAAAAGAGAAGCAACTTAGAACTAAGGAGAANAAAAAAAAAAAAAAAAAGGAGAGAAGCAACTTAGAACTAAGGAGAAATTTCTTCAAAGTGAGAACAATCAACCAATAGAACAACTTGCCTTCAGAAATTGTGGGTGCCCCATCTCAAGAGACTTTTTAAAATGACTAGACAGCCATTTGCCTGAAATAGGCCGTGATGGCAAACCGATGGCACACGTGCCACAACTGGCACGCAGAGCCATTTGTGCCAGCATGCAAGCTGCAGGCAAACTAACCACATTGCGCATGCGCGCACCTCACAGCTGATTTTTCTGCTGGTTTGAGGCCTCTGCAAGGCTTTTCAGGATGAATAATATGCCTATCACGTCACTTCCGGTATTACAGGAAGTGACAAAATGGGCTTATTTATTTTCAGGATGAATAGGCCCGTTTTGTCACTTCCTGTAATACCAGAAATGATGAAACGGGCATATTATTCATCCTGAAAAGCCTTGCAAAGGCTTTTTCCAAGCCTCTGAGAGGCCGAAAAAGGCCTCAAACCAGCCGAAAGTGAGGCACAGTGCAGATAAGGGGGTGGCGATGGTGGTGGTGGGATTGCACGCGCATGCACAAGGGGTGTGGGAGGGCAAATTGCATTTTGGGTGCTGGCACACAAGTGTGCACACACTAATGCGTGTGCAATTTTTGGCATAGGAGCCCAAAAAGTCTCCTGCTCAAGCAGAGGGTTGGACTAGAAGACCTCCAAGGTCCCTTCTTATTTTGTTATTCTAAAAAGTTTGGTATCTTATTGGAAGACAAGTCTGAAAACATGAAATTATTCTGTGCAGCGAGGCACCACAATTTATTGCTGACAGATCTTTCAGGAACATTGCAATTTTTCACCACTAGAAATATAGCTCCCTCCTTATCCATATCCATTTCCTCAGGAGCTCAGCCAAGGCAAAAAGCCAGCAAGGAGTTCTCTCAAGTTCTTCCAAGTTAAGAGTCTATTGGAACCAATCATACTTCAAAGGCGAGATGTTTTATATACAGTGTGTGTGTTTGGGTAGAAGCATGCCATTTGAGTGCAGTTCAACCATTGACAATTATGCAAGTGTCTGCTGGGACTGCAAGTGCACGAGAGTGGTTTTTCCTGAATACAAAGGTGTTTTCCCTTAAAAGAAAGAGGTTTAAGATAAGGCTGCAGGACAGGAATCAGTGGCAGAGATTTAAATCCTCCTTCCCATGTGCCATGGAGCTAATCCTGAGACTGTTAAAGACCAGATATATTAAAAACACAGTTGCATTCAATGTCCTTTTTTATTTGATAAATAAATATTTCTTTGAATTAAATTTGAATATCTTTGTGATTTTATGTGGGCAAACACATCATTTAGAAGCAAAAAGGGTATGTTTGGAGATGATAATGATGATGTACATGAGGCTACAATTGGTTAAATCTATCAAGTCTAGGTTTATCCATGTCTTCATGGAGGTATTTTTTTAATCTTATTTTTGCATAAAATCTCCTCCTCCTCCTCCATTTTTGGAGAGGCTTGTTCTCCAAATGCTTCCACATTTGGCAATTTTCGTACCTATTTCTCCTAATGCCAGAATGATATTTTTAAACTCATTTTCTCTAATACTGTTAACTTTTAAAATTCTGAACTGCATTACAACATTTGGAACAATATAGATGTTAATTTGTAACTGTATATAGAATCAAAACAAAGTGTCCTTGATTATAGAAAATCCAAAAATTAAGATTTGGATAAGCTTGTGTTAAAATGAGAACCAAAGTACTTTCGAAATTACCATTACAGAAAGGGAATTCCCTCCAGGAATGTCAAGCTGGTAATTCATGAGGATTGTACTGAATCAATATATCAGATTGAATTAAGCTGAACTTGAATCTCCTTGACAAAATGGAACCCAAACAATTATCCTTCAGAGTTCATTCAGGATTTATTTATTTTTAAATAAACTCTATGCAATTCAATTCTTGACTAGCAAAAAGTATAAAAAATTCTTATGATAGAATCAAATAAATGTTGTCATTAACTAATGCATGTTTTCATTATCAGTCAATTAACAGTAGAAAAGGGCTATAACAGATGCAATATTGAAATAGAAATAAATTGATCTTCTCTTTCTTAGAAGCAGCAGGCAGCACATTAGAAGAAGCTATGAGAAAGAAGGAATACCTCTTACATTTGTTGCTATTTCAAGTTTCATTGCATTAAAGTGGGGATTTTATTTAAAACAAAACATTTTGCTCTATTAACTGGAGCCTCTGTTTAATTAATAACTTAACGAAGCAGTCAGTAAACTTGCTAATAACCTCAATAATGATGTAAATGTGATCAATTTCCTGGACAATCCTGCCTAGACTACATGTATCTGTTGGACCCAAGGAAAACTCTTCCAGTGAGGGGAATCCAAACATTCTCCTGGTGGACGAGATTATCAATCTTTGTGGAACTATCCCATCTTGTGCAGCCTAACAGAATTTTTGTTTTGTTTTTATATTATGGAAAGGAAAAAGATCAGTGGCAAAGATGTCAGGGTTCCAAATGGAAGATAATGTGGCTGTGATGCCCCACACAAAATAAGATAAATTGTCCAGGTTGATTATATCTATTGTCTATCCATTGTCTAGAAGGATGCTAAATAGGCCATCACTTTGTAACAGAAAGGCTCTAAAACCAGTGTTGGAAGAAATATCCTTCTGGGTTCAGTTCCAAGTGGGGAAAAAGACACTGGAAACATGGAGGCTGTTTGGAAAGATGGTTTAATGGTAGACAGGATCACGTTCCTTGGAGCTCCTGAGCAAAAAGGGAAGAGATGCTGAGAGTCGCTGGGTTTTATATCATCTCTGGCTTTGAACTTTCTGAGGCTCAGGAAGAGTATCCTGATTGACTGCTGTCAGAGGTCATAACAACCGTAGCTTTGTAGGTTGTCTGTGTGCTAAGATTGGCTGAAACTTGGTGGGTGATGCAATGAAGGGCAATTGAAAAGAGGTAGAACTTTGTTATAGTTCTATATAACAAAGAACTATGGACTGTTATAGACTGCCCCAGGCCTTAATGGCCCATTAACAAATTTTTGGGGGGGGAGCTGAGTTTCTGCCTTTCTGAGTTTCTACTTCACTTTTAGGGGAAATATCCTGCCTTTTTAGTATACCCCAAAACATTTCACTTTTCTAGGAGAGAGGTGGTTTTACCTTCCAACACCAGGATCCTGTTAATGTTAACGCCAGTAATATTAAGTTCCAATGAACGCTATCCTTATGATAACTGTCTTCTGATACTTGAGGGCTGTCAGAGAGAATAAGGGATTGGCTTATTCTCCAAATAAGTCAGAGGGCAGGACAAAAAGTAATGGGTGGAAGTTTGTTAAAGAAGAGATTCAACTTAGCAATAATTAATTTTCTGACAGGAAGAACAAGTAATTAATGGAATAATAGCTTGCCTCCAGGAGTTATCCAGGGTTTTCCAAAATAGACCGGACAATCATTTGATTGAGATGGTGTAAGGTTCCTGACTTGAGCAGGGACTCTCCTAAGTTCCTTACAGCTCTATGATTCTATGTTCTATGTACTACCATTAGTCCTGTCATATCTTAGCTGCAAAATTCTGGAAAGTGATGGGAAGGCAGCCAAGAATAATTCTTTCTGATCCCCTTGGTAGCATGTAGTATCCATCCAGATTTGTGACATCCAGGTATGATTTCTGAGGGGTGGGAGCAGCAGTATAGGGTTGAACTAAGCCAGGGGTCTTCAAACTTGACAGTTTTAAGACTTGTGGACTTCAACTCCCAGAATTCCTCCTCCAGTCATGTTAGCTCAGGAATTCTGGGGGTTGAAGTCCACAAGTCTTAAAGTTGCCAAGTTTGAAGACCCTTGAACTAAGCTAAGGAGTGCTTAGCAGTTGATTTTAAATACTTGACTGGCCCCTGCTGGGAGGAATGATGAAAGCCCCTTCATGTGGAATATTCTCTCATCACAAGCATTCTCTGGGACTTAGAAAGCATCTTTATGTGGGATACCTAAAAAGGGAGTGCAGGGAATCAGAGGTGTATTCAGCAGGTTCTGACTAGTTCTGGAGAACTGGTAGTGGAAATTTTGAGTAGAATCCCAACACTGGGGGGGGGGGCTGCAAATTGAATCCAAAGTCAAAGAGGAAAGCATCAATTGTGACCCAAGTTGTGGGTGCTATAACACTGGATATTTTTAAGTAGAGATTGGACAGCTATTTGTCTGAAATGGTATAAGGCAGTGTAAGGTATAAGGCAGCTAACCTTTTTGGGCTCCAATGTCAAAAATTGCATGCATGCTCATGCACACTCATTCACGTGCCAGCACCCAGAAGGCAATGTGCGCGCCCCCTGAGCATGCGTGCATGACCCCCACACACGTACCATGCATCTCTATGCATGTGCACAAGGACCCCCGTGCACACCCCATGCATCTCTACGCATGGGCTTGCATTTCCCATGCACCCATACACCCCATGCATGTGCACCAAATACCTGACAATCAGCTGGCGGGTGGGCAGCACGCACACATGCATAGTGGGGCTCTTGCAGGTAACCTCTCGCGTGCCATAGGTTCGCCATCACGGGTATAGGGTCTCCTGTTTGAGCAGAGGGTTGGACTAGAAGGCCTCCAAGGTCCCTTCCAACTGTTATTCTGTTCTGTGGTATTCTCCTATTAAGATCATCCATGAATTTTTGAAAACCATATGTAAACTTTCTTTGCTATAGCAATTGTCCCAAAGTCCTAGAAAAACTGAAGATGTGATGACTCAAGAGTGTAACACAAACGTAACAAAATCCAAAACATAAATAAATGTCCTTTATTGCCTCCAACTTGGCCCCACTATTCAATAATACTCAGTTGGAGATAAAACATACTCAAAAATAGTCTTCAAAAGAAAGCAATACAGTTCAAACATAATGAGCAAATAGAGGTGAAATAAAAAAAACAAACAAACTACAATGACAAAATGTCCACAACAGAACAGGAGAAGTATTTACCAAATTCAAGGAAATAACAAAGGACAGTCTGTTGGAAGGATTCCAACCAAGATAACTTCAGACCAAAATAAAACACGCTTTGCTTCTGGCAACCTGTGTTATAACCGTCTCTCTTATATACTCGTCTTCCCAGTTGTAATCAATGAGGAAGATCATTGTCGCTTCCTCTCTCACAAACCAAGTTGTTGCCTTCTCCTTTCCTCCCTACATGTCCTTGAATGCAGAGGGGATGGGCCTGGTTCTTTCTCTGACTGCCCAGCTGGCCTCAGTCCTTCTCCAGCCTCCTCCACAACATCCAGAGTCACACCTCTACTCCCTGTCAGCTGTTCCTCCTCTCCCTCAGAATCCAACTCTACCAAGGGCATGACAGAAGATCTGCCTAGGTCATATTATGGTATAATAAAATCGAGCAGTTGCAGATCCCCTTATCTTTTCAACCAGAAGCCTTTCTCTATGGTAAGTAAGAGATTTTCTCATCTCTTGAGTTTTGATTGCTTTTTTTCACATGCAAAAAAAAAGAAAGAATCCCCAAGCATGTTCTTTATATTGATCTTATCCTTAATGATCTATATTTTTTAAATAAAGACTATCTGTCATTTTATAATATATCCATTAGCAACCAAGAGTCAATACTGACCGTTTTAACACCAGGCCATATTCTCCCTAACCTAAAGCCAGGAAGAAACAGAACCCAAGATAAAAACTATGCAGAAGCTCAAAACTATGCAAAAACTCAGCATCTCAAAACAGAGAGCACTGAAGCAGATTTAGGTTCCTAACCTCTTTCCATGAATGCACTCCACTATTTTACTTTCTGCTCTTAAATGGGATAGTTTCCATTTGCACTCAGAAGAACGTAGTAGCCTGGCAAAAACTTGTCTTTCTGTCACATGTCCCATTCTTTCTTCCATTATCATATTTCTACTGGATAAGTGAGAACACATTGTGGTTGCTGAAGATAGGGAAATCCTAGGTGTTTTCATTCTTTTTAGGCTAAAGTTGTTATTTGTGTTTTAATTACATTATTGCTTTTATTTAAATCAACCTCAGTGCCTTTGATTTGATCAAAGTCCAGATCATCAAATAGAACAGGATCATTCAGGGTAGATTTTTATTTCCTTGTAGCAGAGGGCATATTTTCTTCCACTGTTGGAAGAAATATCCTTCTGGGTTCAGTTCCAAGTGGGGAAAAGACACTGGAAACATGGAGGCTGTTTGGAAAGATGGTTTAATGGTGGACAAGACCACATGGCTTGGAGCTCCAAAGTGAAAAGGATGATCACATACTTCAGGATATTAGGTGAAGGAAAAGAAGGGAAGAGATGCTGAAAGTCCCTGGGTTTTATGCCCTCTGTTGGGATTTGAATTTGAGCTTGTATTCTGATCGGTTGTCAGACTCCCATGTGGCCATGCAGGGGCAACTCTGTAGGCTGTCCTGAGTCCCAGGCTTGGTTGAGCTTTGCTGGATGATGATGTAGTGAAAGGGCTTTGGGAAATTCCTATTATATAGCTCTACCTGGAGTAGATCTTTGTTATGTAAAATAGACTGGCCCAGGCCAGAGTAATGGCACATTAGCAAAGGTGGGGGGGTGAGTTTTTGCCTCTTTGAATTTCTACTTTTTTTAGGGGAAATATTTTGCCTTTTTAATATATCCTAAAATATTTCATTTTCCTAGGAGAGGGGTAGGTTTTAACTTCCAAAACCACCTCTGAGCTTTTATTAAGTTTCAGTTTCCAAAGTTCCAGTATGTGATAAAAACAGCAATCTAACAACTAAAGGAAAAACCAACATTATTAAGATAGAACATATTAGAATGGAGATGAAGATGGAAGCATGGGATCAGTAGCAATACTGATATTAGCAATAGCACTTATATATTGCTTCATAATATTTTACAGCACTCTCTGAGAGATTTTCAACATATTGCCCCTAATAATGGATCCCCATTTTACCGACCTCGGAAGGACCAAAGGCTTTGAGCTGGCCAGGATCAAACTCCTGGCTATGGGCAGAGTCAGCCTGCAGTAGTGCATTCTAACCACTGCAGCACCACAGCTCCTTCAGAGGTTTGCCATGAAATCAAAAAGATCCTTCCAAATGGAGTTAGGTGCCCTCCGTTGGTTGCTCTAATCCTAGAGTGTTACAATGTGGAACATTTTCAGACTAAAAGGGTCATTTCTCTGAGCATTCACGGCACCCTATTGTCACTGTGTTCTAAGCAGTTGTCTCAAGAAGTTTCACCACTCTTTTGGTTAATTGATCTGACCTAGTAAGTTTAAAAAAAAGAAACTGAAAAAGATCTATGAATTCATCTTAATCTATAGCAATCGGGTCCGCTACATTCAGGAAAAGCATAATAAGAAATGTGAAAGGATACAACCATTAGAATCATTTGCAGGAAATTCTTTCAGTTAGTTGGTCTGAATCCTAGCAACACTGCTTGGAATATTATTATAATAAAATTCCTCACATTTTATGCCATAACAAAAACCACTTTTAATATTTGATATTGGGAGGCGAATACACCAAGAATATTTGCTCTAATTTCTACAAAGTGTAGCATAACTGAATCCCTTCAACACTATGCATTTCTTCCCCACCCCCACCCAGAAGTCTCAGGAAAGAATGGAGCTTTCTTTTTGTAAACTACATTTCCAATCTGTACCCTCTTTTGCTCTCTGCCAGCCCCTTTGCAATAGGGGCCACCTAAACAGGGGTGGGATTCTACCAGTTTGGCCTAGTTCTATAGAACCGGTAGCTCTGAAGAGCAGCTGACATCAAACTGATTCGCTCTGAAGATCTTCTTTTCTCCAGTTGGGCCTACCCACCTGCCCAGGCTCTAGGCTGTCCTTTATTCCCTGCTAAAGAAACCTTAGTTGCTTTGCGCTGCACAGCTGAGTGCCGCATATCTGCAGGAGAAAGTTAGTTCTTGCAGGAGTTGATTTACAAGTTCTGCGCAAGCAAAGCGTGCGCTCACTGAACTGGTTGTTATGCCGATAGGATCGTACCAATGCACCTGAACCTAAGCCTCTGTCATGCCCCAGGTGGAGACTGCCTCTGAAGGAGAGGAGGAACAGCCGACAGGGAGTGGAAGTGTGGCTCTGGAGGTTGTGGAGAAGGCTGAGGAAGGGCAGAGGCCAGCTGGGCAGTCAGAGGAGGACCCAGTTCCATCCCCTCTCCATTCTAGGGCACGCAGGGAGGAGAGGATCAGGGAGAGGCGTGGTCTATGAGGGAGGAGAGAGCCTTGATCCTCTTCATGGGCTGCAGCTGTGACAACTGGATAAGAGGACGGACATGCATAGGGGCAAGTGTTGGAAACAAATCATGGAAGTATCTCTAGTTTATTGTTCTTCTCTGAGTTTGGCATCTTCCCAGTGTGTTTTCTAATATCTGTGGACGTCTTCAAGCCCTTATCTTGTCTGGTTTGTGTTGTTTTTTACTCTTTATAATTTAAACGGCATTTCCTCCTTCTTGTGACTGCTTGTGTGGGAGTTTTTTGTCTCCAGTCAAGGATATTTGGAGCTTGGAAGCAAAGTAAAGGAATAAAAGGGGCTTCACCTGTTTTTTGTGACTGTGTTTATTTTGTATCCCACTCTGGGTCATCACAGCCTCCTTCCAACCTCTGCTCAGTTCAGAACTTTTGGGGAACACTAAAGGCAAAATTAAGTATACTGTAACTTGATCAAGGAGAGAAGCAACCTAGAACTAAGGAGAAATTTCCTGACAGAACCATTAATCAGTGGAACAACTTGCCTCCAGAAGTTGTGAATGCTCCAACACTGGAAGTTTTTAAGAAGAAACTGAACAACTATTTGTCTGAAATAGTATAGGGTTTTCTGCGTAAGCAGAGGGTTGGACTAGAAGACCTCCAAGGTCCCTTCCAACTCTGTTATTCTGTTCTATTCTAATTCTATTCTATTCTTGATATAGCTCTACTTGGTTGAGGTATTAATTGAAATTATTATGGTAACTTACAATCCAGTTAACAGTTATACTATTTCTGTAGTTCCCCTTTAAATTCAAGAGGTTGGTGTATATCTCTGAAGGTTTGCAGTGGTCACTGCAAAGCCATTTCCTCATCTGAGAATGCAGGGCTAATAGAGGCGACTTCGGCCTTCTGCACCAATATACAGTAATTGCTGAAAGGGCAATCTTGAAATTGTGCACCCTGAGCCCCTTAGAGATCTTGCCAAATCTACCTCCCTTGTGATTGAACTGTTTGACAACAGATTAGTTGACTAAGTGAAAACAAGTTAGTTACTCAAGATGACAAGCCCAGTGCATTGCAGATTTTGAATCCCAAAGGTTTTGCAAATATTATATCCCAACATTTGCTACAGCGCTATAACCTATACCTTCTGAACTGCTTTTTCCCACTGTATCATGCAAACCATTTTAGAGTTCCTATATTAACGTAAAACTGCTGTCAATAGCTTTGGCAGATAACCTCAAAAAGTAAACGTTTTTGCACATCACATGCTGTGTGCATCAGTTTCTTCATAGATCATTTATTCCTAAATAAAAATGGCAAATGTCTGATTAAAGCTTTGTAAAAGGATGTTTTGTTCCACTCCCATAAAGTTCCTTCCAACATTGAACCCTTCTACTGATTATAATATGCACACTGTCCTCATAGACAGAAGTAAAACAAAACACAAAAACATAAAATTCATCAAGTCTCACTGAACTGAAAATATTTCTGCTGTTTCTAGGCTCATAACCCACAATACCAACTTTGTTCTTCATATAACACTGCATGAATTTTTGTAGAAAGAATAATGAAATCTTAGTAACCCAGTCTCATTCGGCTGACAGCTATAACAATGCCACATCATGGATTTTCTGGCAGGAAGACAAATCATACCAATAATATTTTCTGAATAGATGCTGTCAACATTTGCTATGACATTAGATCTAGACTCATCTGAAACTGGCTTGAACAATTTAAGTTTATGCCTTTTTTATTCACTGTCAAACAATCTACTTTTTTATCTACTGTCAAAACCAATGACAACTGTCAAGAATCTAGGACTATTTGTAAATCTTAAGGTGCTTCTTGAGGCTCAGTTGCAATTTGACATTGTGCAACAGTTAATTACCATCTCTCCCTCCCTCTCCCCTCTCCCTTCTGCTCTCCCCCTCTCCCTCTGTCTGTCCCTCTATCTCCCCCTCTCCCTCTGTCTGTCTATCTGTCTCTCTCTCTCTCTCTATCTCTCTATCTCTGTCCATCTAATCAATTTATATGGTGTACTCAGCTTGCAAAATATAAGGTAACTGAGGTCAACCAGCAATAATTAAATTCCCAATTACTACTGGCAGGCTTATCTGGCATCTTGCCCAGAGGAAAAGCTAAATCTTCAAGGCCTTACAGAATATGAATAGGGTCATTACCATCCACATCTCCAGGGATATGACCTTTCAGAGGTAATAATATAATAAAAATTACACTGTTTTTTAGAGGAGACTCAGAACATGCCTAACTTGTTGAATATCATGGGATAGGCAGCCAATTGGAGATAGGCATAGGTGGCCTAGATTTGTGCTATGAAGAGCACTTCCAGGCAATAACCATCATCTTGAATTGTACCTGGAAGCTTATCAGACAGTACAGTTTCTGGAGCAGTGGTATTCTAGCACTTCATGATGTGTCCATATCCACCTATAAGATTGCATTCTGGACCAATTGCAGCTTCAAGAACTCCATATAGATAACCCATTGTAATAGCTCAATTGGAAAGCAATCAAGTTGTGAGTATAACATAAACCACAGGTGATTATAAAGAATCATGCCTCTATTGGTGTACTTATGCCTGTAAATAACTTGTATTGTATGTTTTTGTTCCTTTTCTCCAGCTTTTTTTATATATATATAATTTGATAATTCTCTTTTTTCTCTCTCTTTTTTAACTGGGAGCGCTGTGGCCTAGTGGTTAAGATGCTGGGTTGGTTGACCAGAAGATTGGCAGTTCAAAATTCATGCTTCCACATGACAGGACGAGTTCCCATTTCTGCTCCAGTTCTTGCCAACCTAACAATTTGAAAGCATTCAAGTGAATAGGTAACACTTTGATGGGAAGGTAGCATTCCGTACACTTCAACATATAGTCATGCCAGCCAGATGACCACATGACCACAGAAGTATCTTCAGACATTGCTGGCTATCCTGGCTAGGAAATGGAAAGAAGCATTTACTATAGAGTTGGACACAATTTGACAGGGGAAATCTTCCTTTTTTTATTTACTAAATTAAAAATGTGGATTAAAAAGTTTGCTGGGGGAGAAGCGGGGTTAGGGTTACTCTAATGGTTTTTGCTCAACAATGGAAAAATAGAGAAATCCCCATAGAAGGTGAAATGATAAAGAAAATATTGATTTGTGCAGAAATGGATAGACTGACTTTGGAATTGAAAAATAAAGGCGAGACAGAATATCATGAGATATGGAATAAATTTTATCAATGGTGGCAATGGAAAGGAGGGATCCCAGAATAAAAACTAATCAGGATTTGTAGAATGGACAATTGAGGTTATGTATATAATGATAATTGAATATGATGGATAATACGATGGATATAAAACTAATAGCACAGAAGACAATATAAATGTGTGTACTGGATAAGTTAACTGTATAAATTGTATAATGTATATTATTATATATATATATAATGTATGGAAGATATGTATCATATATTTTAGCATGTATGGTAAAAATGATGCCAGGATGGCTACACTGTGTCCAATATTTTAATGTGTAATCAATAAAATAATAATAATATAAAGTTTACTGGGGGGAAAAGACGATGTGACTGTGAAGTAGGACATCCTGATTTAGAAACAAAGTTAATTTGTGCAAAGCCCTTTGGGCTACAGCTGACATCTGCTCTTTCAGCAAGACAAAAAATTTAAGAGGAATTCAAACCACACTTAAATTATGTCAACCCAAAGCTAAAGGTGGAAAATCTCTGCATGCAGGGACTGTAAAACTCAGAACTACTGGGTCTTTCTAGAATTAAGTTGAAGTCTATTCTTTGCCATCAAGAAAAGTACTCTAAGGCAGGGGTCTCCAACCTTGGCGACTTTAAAACTTGTGGACTTCACCTCCCAGAATTCCTCAGCCGCTGGCAAAGTATCTTATATACTGCAGTCTCTATAAATTTAATATAAAAGCACTTACATATACACTGCAGAGATCTACTATACTATAAGATTCTTCAATAACTTACATTATATATGACAATAGAGATAATGGAATAGAATTCTTTATTGGTCAAGTGTGATTGGACACACAAGGAATTTGTCTTGGTGTAAATGCTCTCAGTGTATACAAAAGAAAAGATACATTCATCAGGAGTCAAGAATCAGAACGTACAGCACTTAATGATAGTCATAGGGTACAATCAGCAATCAAATCAAACTAGGAAACAGTCAAGATAAATTATAAGGACACAGCCATACAGTCACAAGTGGGAGATGGGTGATAAGGAGTGATGAGAAGTGCTCTTTCGTGTTGTTTTGAGGGTAGGAGTTGAAACAGTTTATGTCTAGGATGTGAGGGGTCTGTAAATATTTCTGTTCTGTCCGGTTCGGATGGGGCTGCCGTGTCTTCTGTCCTTCTCCCTGGAACCGTCTGGAAGTGTGAGTCAGCCATTTTACTACCGCCTGAGTTGCTTAGGCCAGTGGTTTTGCTGCTCCCTCCCGTTTCCTCCGGGCAGGTCGAGCTGGCCTGGCTGGCCCCCTCCGATGGACTCTTCACGCAACTTTCTTCANCAAGCTATCTCTACATGCATTCCCATTCCTTTCTTGGACTTGCCCAAATCTCTCTTAATCCCCTTTATATTCTCTGTGAATACAGAGGCCTAAAAACCAATGCAGACATTGACAACTCTAAGTATACAATTATGGCATTTCCCCCCCCCACCTTGGTTTGCAATTCGTCGGTTTTGTCGGCGAATGCTTGTATGTCTGTGGTTCTTTCTATAATTCGGGATCGAAGCTGGTCTATGTGCCGCTTCCATTCCCTGCCATCCTCTACTGTTAAACGGTAGGATTTGGGGCCTGTGATTTGAGTAATCTGTCCTGGTAGCCATACCNCGTCGGTTTTGTCGGCGAATGATTGTATGTCTGTGGTTCTTTCTATAATTCGGGATCGAAGCTGGTCTATGTGCCGCTTCCATTCCCTGCCATCCTCTACTGTTAAACGGTAGGATTTGGGGCCTGTGATTTGTAGATTTGGAGTCACCCATTTACATATAGAACAGATAATAACATACAGTTAGCTGTTAATGGCACAATTTTCCATGTTTTCAGGTAAAGGGGAGGAAAGTATGCTAGACAACATTTTAATTTTCATGCTCTGATTGATAAATTGAGGCAGAAGCCATGTGAGTGTAGACCTACTTGAAAAACCTAGCCAGGAGCTCTAGTGGATGAACTGTTCCGGGGGGAAAACACTGTAGTCATCTGTCCTAGTTATCTCTTCTTGCAGATCTTGCAAGGCTAACTAGTATTTTTGTTATTTGCCAATTGAGGTATGATTTTCCCTGAGACTTTCTTGTCTGAGAAAGTCAAAATGAGGTGGGTGATGTATCGCTAGCAGTATTGAAAAAAAGAACTTTCTGCTGGCTAGAACACATTCTAACATTGGCTTTCCTTTTAAATAAATTAGGAAATCAGGAGGAGACTATTGCCTTGTTCACTATCTTACCAGAAACTTTGAGGTGCTAACTGATAATGTGAAATAAATTAACTGAAAGAGGGAAAATTTCCTTACATTATTCAATTGTATCTTGGTCTTCATCCATGATTTCTCAGCAGTACAATCCACATTTTTTGATAAAACCCATTCTCAATCCAATACATATCAGCTACAACTCAGTAGACCTATTTTCAATCTATGCGAATTTCCTAGGCAGTCCTCATATTGCTATATTCAGGGGAAAGGATTTAAATGCATTCAAAAATAAGAATTTAAATAGCATTTGACAGACACATTGAAAAAATATTTTTTGGCCACATATGTATTTATACTTTTCCATTCAAAATGTTATTTAATCTGACAGCATTTTTAAAGCATGTGATTTGGGAAACTTGAAAATTGTATCGTGAAATTAGGAAAAGTACAGAACTGAAAAGATTGTGTGTGTGTGTGTGTGTGTGTGTGTTTTTTTTTTCCATTCCAGGAGATTTCATTACAGTGCAGGAGATTTAGAGTTGGCAACTTTTTTCAAACATTTTTCAATTGTAGTTTTGCCGTTGACATAGCCACTATCTTTGCACAACACACTTACTCAAGGCTAATTTAAACAGGGTTTCTTAATTTAATTTTCTGAATGTGTATAGTATAATCAACCATAAACTAACCTCATGTGGTAGGATAAAATGAAGCTGGCTAATTTAGTCACTCAGGTGGCATGCAAATATAGCCAGTTTGGTATTTTAGCTTTTCAGATACTCCCTTCTCACTTTTTAACTGCAAGTTTCATTTGCTTCCCAACTAAACGGTGTACTTTGTAATCAAAGTATGGGTGTAATGGTTTACTATTAAACTACCAATAGTCCTTGACTTACAACAGTTCATTTAGTGACTGTTTGGAATTACAACATTTCTGAAAAAAGTGACATATGACCATTTTTCACATTTTATATACACACTTTACGTACCATTACAGCATTCCCCATGGTCATGTGATCAAAATTCAGATGCTTGGCCACTGACTCATATTTTATGATGGTTGAAGTGTCCTGGGGGCATTTGATCCCCTTTTGCAACCTTCTGACAAGCAAAGTCAATGGGGAAGCCATTGTTCAGACCAAGGCTTCTAAGACTGTAATCATGCACACACTTATTTTAAAAACAAGTCTTGTTTTATTGCAATACAGGGAATTGCTTCACTGCTGCCAGACTCCAAAGGCTCCAGAGGCAGCACCCCACTCCCAGATGGTCCTGGCCCAATCTCTGCATCGGATCCAGGACCCTCATCTGAGTCCTCTCCAGACTCCCTGACTGGTCCCCATTCTTCCCCACTGTCCGATTCTGCTATTATCTGCACAGGCTGCCAGCAAATCTCAACAGCCAGATTTACTTAAGAACCATTTTACTAATTTAACAATTGCAGTGATTCACTGAACAACTGTGATGAGAAAGGTCGTAAAATGGGACAAAACTCACTTATCCAATGTTTCACTTTGCAACAAAAAATTTGGCTTCGATTGTGGTCAAGGACTATCTGTATTCTAGACTCCAGTCAGCTTTTTCTCTGCTAAAACAGATTCCATTTCTTGTGGCTTTTCTTTCCTTTTTGAACTTTTACCACTGTCTCAGTGTTATAGTTAATAGTCGTCACTATTAAACTGTGCAGTGCTCCTGACACCTCACTATACTTGCCATAGGTGCATATGAAGAATAGCGGTTATTAAAAAAATTTTTTCCACATATTTGCAAAGCCTTTTAACGTCAATCATGACTGCACACAATGACTTCACCATTCACATTAAAGCTCTGATCTTTGCTTGGCATTTAGGGGAAATTGTTTTTTAATAACAGGTCTTCAGGTTTGCATAAAAAGTGCACATACATTCTCTGTGGCAAACCATTTAAAATCTCCACTGATTATATGTTTGGGAGTCTACTTAAAACCTTCTATTCAAGTGCTTTTCAAAAGAAGACTGGCAAATCACTCAATATCTCTCCTCCTCCTTTTTATATAAAATAGCTGGGCACTATGCTTAAGAGAAGTAAATCATCAAAATGTAAGCAGTAAGAAGTAAGCAGTAAATCATCAAAATGAGAGATTGCCTTTGAGCTGTAACATAATAGCGTGCAATAAACATTGAATATTACCCAGTGGTTCTGGTGTGGAGAAATGAAGAAGGCTATCTCTATGATTTTTAATGGATACCAGTCAGTGGTAAACTGTACTGTAGATGCTTCATCCAAATTTAGCTTCATTGTATTAGTGTCATACTGAACTAAATATAAACTTTACCATAAAGGCTGTTTCTTTTTTTCCAGTGATAGCAGAATTGTTAGTGTCTGAAGCAGTTGAAAAGGGTGAGGGGAATAAGTTCTTGGATTTGGAGGACATGGAAGTTTGATGTCTCAACTAAGAAATTTGTGGCACCTCAGTATGTTCTCAGACTGAAATAACCCTAGCCATACCAAGTTCTTACAATATGTCAAGTCAATGTTTCTGAAGAAGACAAAAGAACCATATTCTTTCAGATGTGGTGGAAATTGAACCCTATCAGCTCAAGACCACATGGTCAAGGAAGTAGAGTTCAGGAACATACTGAATTACCACAGATTTCTTAGTTGAAACATCAAAGCTTCCATGTCTGACAGAACTTGGTATGGCTAGGGTTATTTACTTTGAATCTTGGTGTGATGTATGATATTACTTTGTTTGGGGTTCGTTTGCATGGATCATTGTAATAGTGATGGATGATGATGAAGATGATGATGATGATGATAATGATGTTATCCATTTACTTGTGGCTGACTCTTGGTGATTCTCTGGATCAGGTGTCTCCACATCTTCCATTTTTGCACTGCTTCTTTGAGATATGCAGGGCAAAGAAAGAGATGAAATTTCTTGATGATTTGATTTTTTTTTTATTTGGTAGGCATTTTTCCCACTACAAACTGTAACATTCAATTGAGTATTGAATAATAACCCAAATATAGTTAGCATTCATTCATGTTATTTCAGCTTTCTTTTTTTAAAAAATATCATTGAGTTGTAATAACTTGAGCTGTTGAAAGCATCCTTCTACAGAGGTAACTTATTCCAGAGTTTAAATCAGTAATTGTTAGACAGACATTATCTCTCACAAATGAATGTGGGTTTTTTTGTAATTCTCCAGATTTAATTAATTATATTAACTTGAAATATATTTAGAACATAATATTCGGCACATTCAATACATCCCTTCCCACAGATACTTATGATGTTCATGAGATACACACTCCAAATTATACATAAGCTTTGAAATATGCAAGCAATCTTATCATTCATATCTGCCTCCAGTCTGTCTCCAAGTTCAACATGTCTCCATTTGGCTTTGATGGTTCTGATAGAAAGTTATCAAAGATCTGCATTCAACTGCCTCAAGTTCAATTTAACTTTAATTCCTTTAGGAATTAAATATTACCAACCTGAAATGCTCAAGGAATGATTAAGCTTTTAACAAAAATTTGACTCAAAAGATTGAAACATTTTTAACAATAATGTTTAGTTATGTAGTATAATGATACAGTAAGAGGTATCATTTCGTTCAAGTTCAGCTTAACTCCTGCTGTCCAACACATGGGGGGGGGGGGAGAGGGGGGGTTTGACAACAGTACAATAGTTTGCCATTACCTTCACCCAGATTTTTTTTTTTAAAATTCCTATCTAAATCTACAATAATCTTATGGACCGTGGCTAGTCCTTTAGTTTTACTAGCACACATTGAAAATAGCTGCACATATATGGGTGTATGTGTTCAAAGTACAGGTGAAACTCAAAAAATTAGAATATCATGCAAAAGTTCATTATTTCAGCAATGCAACTTAAAAGGTGAACCTAATATATGAGATAGACTCATTACATGAAAACAAGATAGTTCAAGCCATGATTTGTCATAATTGTGATGATTATGGCTTACAGCTCATGAAAACCCCAAATCCATAATCTCAGAAAATTATAATATTGTGAAAAGGTTCAATATTCTGGGCTCAAAGTGTCCCACTCTAATCATCTAATTAAGCCATAACACCTGCAAAGGGTTCCTGAGCCTTTAAATGGTCTCTCAGTCTGGTTCAGTAGGGTAGGAATCAAACCATGGGAAGACTGCCTGACCTGACATTTTGTGCAGAAAACGCCTCACTGACACCTCCATAAGGAAGGGAAAGTCTCAAAAGGTAATTACACTGAAGTTGGATGTTCACAAGTGTTGTATCAAAGCACATTATAGAAAGTTATGTTGGAAGGGGAAGTGTGGAAGAAAATAGGTGCAGCAAGCAGCAGGGGATGACCGCACCTGGAGAGGAATTGTCAGGAAAAGGCACTTCAAAAGTGTTGGGGACTTTCACAAGGAGTGGATCTGAGGCTGGAGTCGTGGCATCAAGAGCGCACCAGCACAGAAAACCCAGATGGATCCTGGACACTGGGCTTGAAATGTTGTATTGCTCTTGTCAAGCGCTCCTGAACAACCAACAATGTCAGAAGCGTCTTACCCTGACTCAAGAAAACAGAGCTGGTCTTTGCTCAGTGGTCCAAAGTCCATCTTTTCTGATGAGAAGCAACTTTTGGCATCTCTCATTTGTTAAACCAAGGACGCCAGAAGTCTGGAGGAAGAACGTGGAGAGGCATACATTGCAAGATGCTTGAAGTCCAGTGTGAAGGTTCACAAGTCTAGAGTTGATTTGGAGAGCATGTCATCTGCTGGTGTTTGGTCCACTGTGACTTCATTAAGGGGCCGCAGGGTCAACGCAAGGCATCTCCAAAAGATTTTGGAGGCCACTTCAGTGTTTCCTTCTGCAAGCTGGGGGATGCGCGACTTGATTTTCCAGCAGGAGTATGGCACCCTGCCACAACTGCCAAAAGCACCAAAACCTGGTTCAATGACCGTGGGATTATCTGGTGCTTTGATTGGCCAGCAACTCCGTCTGCTTGAACCCCATAGAGAACCATTAGAGGCTTGCCAAAGAGAAAGATGAGAGACATGAGAACCAGCACGACAATGCAAGAAGAGAGAGGCCACTGTTGACAGCCTCCTGGTCTTCCAGAACACCTCGAGCAGTGCCATAGGCTGATAGCTTCCAGCCACACGATTGAGGCAGTAATTGCTGCAAAGGGGCCCAACAGCAACGTAGTGATACTATGCATGCTTATACTTTTCAAGGTCCAATCATTGTTCCTACTGTACAGATCTTTGTTCTTATTGATTGCTGTAATATTCTATTTTTCTGAGAATTGGGGATTTGGGGCTTTCATGAGGCTGTAAGCCATAATCATCTCAATTATGACACATCACAGCTTGAACTATCTTGCTTTGCGTGTAATGAGCCTATCATATGTATTAGTTTCACCTTTTAAGTTGCATTACTGTAATAAATGAACTTTTGCATGCTGTTCTAATTTTTTGAGTTTCACCTGTATGTAACTCACTTTTAATATTCCAAGAGTTCCAACAAGGATTTCATGGTAAATTTCCAGTCACATAATTGCACAAAATAGAATATTTTTCTTGCCATACTATCAGTTTCAGCACTTCCTTTTGCCTTTTTAATTGATATCGTCCTTATTATTTAATTTTACATGCTATTATGTCAGAGTACTTTGAATGCTGGGGGCTCTGCAAGTTAACCCCCACTTCATCTGTAGCCAGCAGCTGCATGCTTTGTGGATATAGAAATTAATTTCCTTGCATTTTCCTAACACGTGTTTTTCTTGATCATCCCCAAAGGTAAAATGTTTTTGAGCCTCTGAGAAAATGACAGAAGCATCACCTAAAAGATGGAATAATCTGAGCCTTTTACATTCATACATTTCTAGAAAACATCAGTGAATGTTTCTAAATGGTTTTAATGCATATTTGTACTGAAATACGCATAGAGCTCAATGCACAAGCATGGAGTATTTCTTGAAATTCCCATTCATTGTTCTTAGAGAAGGATGTTAGTGGTGACAGTTAGTCATTTTTGGCCACTGCTACCCTTCTCAACCAAAACCCCCAAGGTTTCCTCAGGGAAGTCATTTCAACACAATAAAACAAGACATTCTACTACCTATGGGCATGTTGGAAAGTTGGGACTTCTCTCACATTACTCTCAGACTAAACAAAAACTTGGAAATTATGTTATGGCTTTATTTCCTTGATATTTAGAGAATGTGCAAAGATGCACCTCTTTGTTTATTGTTGTTAATTTTTCTTAATAGAAACTGTTTTATTTGTTTTTATCTTTTTTGCCATGATTTTTTTTATAATTAGGACTTTGAGTGAAAACATGATTGTAAATTTGAATGAATGACAATAAATATCATCCCTCAGACTAATTCTCTCCTATTTGTAGGATGTTTAGAATTTTAAGAGACGATCTAGGCTACAATCCTTCTGAGAAAGGTTTGTATGTTATTCTTTTATTTTCATATGAAAAAACACTCATTTGTGTTGTTTCTCCAGGTGCATGAAGATTCTTATTAAGGTCAGGCCCATTAAAACAAAGGGTATCCATTTTATTACTACACTATTATTTTTGTCTTGCCTGTTCCTATTATAGGAAAAAGCATTAAACAGCTAATTTTCTCTCATGAACTCTTTAAAAATAAGTCTTGCCTTATTTTATATTTCCCATATATAATTATGAGAGTGAAACATGTTCCGGCATATAGGAGCTGGCTCCCTCGTTTTTACATTCAATCACAGGTATAAAATCCTGAAATCTTCCTGAGCTTATTGTACCTATAAAACTATTTGTATGTGTAAAATTCATTAGCCATCATCATCATGCACACACCCAATACAGAGAGAGGGGGAATACAGAGAGAGGAGGGGGGAGGGAGGAAGGGAGGGAGGGAGGAAGGGAGAGAGAGAGAGAGAGAGAGAGAGAGAGAGAGAGAGATATTTTCACATTTGTGCCTTGCAGCATCTTCACAGCATTATCCAGCTTCCCCTGAAGTGATATAAAGCCTCTCTTTATTATTTTGGCATAACTATTGTTGGGTAATTTTTGAAGACACTATAAATTATTAGTGGAGAAATGATCATTGGTATGAAACTTGAAATGTAACAGAAAGCCACTATAAGCTATGATCTGCTGCTATGATACATTTGGACACATAATTCAACGGAGCTCTATTTTCATCTCAAAATACTTCTCAATCCCATAATTGTACATACAAAATAATGCATTTGCAGTGGGGAAAATGCATATGATTTAGAAAGATGTTTAGAAAAAAAATACTTGTGTGGAAAAAGATGCATACAAACATCATACATTTGAAAAAGATGGTACAAAATGTCTGGGCTAGGAAAAGTGACACACAATGAGAGCTATGGATTCTTGGAGTGTCTGTTTCTAATAATTGGCCAGAAATGATTTAAGGTTGTAATATTTGAATCCTTGACATACTTTCATGTGCCAAATTGGGACGGAACTGCACCTTGTAAGCAGAAAGTTTCTGCTGTTGTACAGTCAGAATGTTGTTTTTGAGACTTCATGACCTGATGAACATCATTTCACCAGGACTATCTGTCAGTTGCATGCTTGTGGTATCAGGAAAATATCTAGTGATATTTTTTACAATATGAACTTTTTAAAAAGCTCTTGCTTGCACAATGCTTGTTTTCCAAAACATTTAAGATTATGATTAGTTGTTCCAGTGAGGTATCTTGTTTTACTTCATTTGATATTGAATTATTTGTTCTTCCGGGTGTCAAGGGTAATCAACAATTGTCTTCAACATTAGGCTTCAAAGGGATGAGATTTTCAGCTTTCATGGCCTTGTGTTGAGATGTGTAGTGCATAAGATAGCATGCTAAACAGTGAAACATCTCTAATTATAAGACCTATCTTAATGCACAAGACCACAATCAGTTCCAACTATGCACAAAGAACATACAGGTGTTATTTTTAGGGTTCCTCAGTGCTGTCCTTTGCTTGGTAAGATTAAGAAGTTTGGAGAAAGTGACGATCATTCATTCATTCATTCATTCATTCATTCATTCATTCATTCATCCATTTATTCATTCATTCATTCATTCTGCAACTTCTAAGATGTTCAGTTTAAGAGGTGTTTGAGATAATTTGAAGACTTGGAAGTCCCAATTAAGGACCACCTGAAGCAACAGTGCTCCATCAGCTTTTTGCCAGCTGGGGGTAAGGAGCACTGGAATCAAACATTACTGATGGCTTAAGCCCATGTCACAGTGAACCAACGGATGCAAAGAGGATGTAAAACGGACAAAAAACCTTGCCATCCGTTCG
>BHFT01036607.1:562-58350 GCA_004320025.1 Laticauda laticaudata | reverse complement strand
TGATTGCCTTGGCAGCCTGCCCTGCATGCCTGGCCTGAGCCTTGCTGCCATGTTGTGCCAGCCCTGCTGCAATGCCATCCTGAAGCCTCCCTGCCAGCCTTGGTGCATGCTGTCCTTGCCAGCCTTCCCTGCAGCCGCCTGACTGCCAGCCTTGCTGCCAGCCAGCCAACCCCACAAATCCATGGGGAAGAAGAAAGCCTCGCCATCTGCTGCCAGCCCTGGCAAGAGGGACAAGGCCAACCCTCCCACCGCCTCGGCCCTCCTCTGCTTCTGCTGGGGCTTCTGCAGCACGGGCTCGCTCTTCTGGGGCGGGGCTTCTGCTGCTTCTACTTCTGGAAGGAACTGATGATGCGCTTTCTGGCGGTGGTTGCTTCACTCGTGCTACTCTGCTAATGCTGTTCTGGCGTTGTGCTTCTGCTGGTGGCTTACTCTGCTGGCACTGCTCCTGTGCTGGGCTTGCTGCTGATGCTGCTTCTGGAGGAGCTGATGATGCTGCTTCCTGGCGTGGTGCTTCGTGCTGGTGCTTACTCTGCTGTAGGCTGCTACCTCGTCCTGCTCGTCCTGCTCGTCGCTCTCTGGTTTGCTCGTCCTCTGGTCTGCTCGTGCTCCCTGGTTTGCTCGTCTGCTCGTCTCCTGTCCTGCTGGTGCTCCTGGTGCTGCTTCGTGCTCCTGCCTGCTGGTGCTCCTGTGCTGCTGCTGCTGCTGCTGCTGCTGCTGCTGATGATGATGATGACCTGCTGCTGCTGCTGCTGCTGCGCTCTGCTGCTGATAATCCTGCTGGTGCTGCTGTTGGTTGGTGTGGAGGAGCACCCCTACCAACCTGGAAGCCCCTCTGAATGAGGGCCCATCTGGGTCCGCCAAAGGAGGGAAGAAGGCATATGCGAGAACGGGAAGAAGAGCAATACTCCATTGAGGAACGAACACGAGGATGAGGTGCTGGAGTGGCTGAGAGGAATGACTATCTATGGCGGAAGGGACACAGGGCTCTATCAGGGAACACCCAAAAAGGAGCAGCTGCTTGAGAGAGAAGGCGGAGAGTCCTGGGCACACACTTCGGAGGTTCTCCTCGGCTGGTGGAAACATATGCAACACCTTGGTAGCAGGAAGCTGCAACCTCAAGAAATATGGCGCAGGCCACGGTCAAAGCTGACAGACAGAGAGACCTACGTGATCGGCCAGGTGCAGCTTCTGGAGGGTGAGATCCGCCACGAGGAGCAGCCCCTCTCACAAACCCCTCTCTCTCGCGGCCAGCCTGCTGAGAGCCAGTCTCTTCGGCGAGATCCAGCTCCTGTCTCCAGGCAGGTTTCTGTGGATAGTCCCACGGTGGAGAACCCGCGGACAGTTTGTTTTAACCATGGCGGAGCGCGTGGAGGGACTCCCTGGGGCAGTGGAGAAATGGAGAAAGGAGCGACTTCCACCTGACAGTCCAACCCGCATCCACCCTCCAGCTTCCACTCCAAGAAAGGAGAGACTCAGTGCAGGAGGGGCAGAGCCACACTGTCCTGGCTGGGAATGATTAGTGCACAATCCTTATCCGGAGCGCATTAGATCTCCTCTCTCAGCTGGTCCCACACCGACTCTCATCCTCCAACCGCATAGCCCTCTTCCTCACCTATGTCAACAGACCCTCAGAATGCGGGAACCCCAGTATAGGTGGTGAAGGACGGTGCACCGATCTCTTCATAACCCTCAGATTCAGAAGGAACCTGCTCCCATCCGTCCAGTCTGCTCCTTCACCCAGGTGATGTCCCTCTCCAGGTATTCAGAGGCTTGTCCATCAGGCCCTCACCTACAGGGTCGGCTACCAGGAGCGTCCATGCAGCATAGGCAGCAGCCCTCCCAGTCCAGGCACAGGCTCATCGAGCGCACCATTGCCACGTTCACTGATGCCACCGATGCCCCACGCCACTGATGCAGCGAACCGACACGATGCACCCAACACGATCACCATTGCATGTCCACCAGCTGCACAACAGTCCCCACCCCCAGGACCATACAGTCCACTTACACTGCCCTTCCTCATCCACAGCCAAGCCGCCTCAGTACATCTTGTCGTTGTATTGGACTGACACCTCATGGCATGGGGAGTAAGGAGGCTGTCAACATTAGGGCTGAGCTCCAGCCTGTCTGAGAGCTTCCTCAACACACCGTTACCTGTTGTCCTCCGGGCCAGGCACCCCAGTGGGGCTTTAGACAGCCCACCAGCAGCAGCCAACCCTCCACAGCACCTGACCCTTCACCTGAGATGGATAACTCCGATGATGACCGATAAAGTGGCCAAGAGATCGGGTGGCTACCTGTGGATTTATTTGGAACACTTGACTTGGGTCATTTTTTCTTTTACAGTCTTGTTTATTAATAAGATTATCTTTGCTTACAACACTTGCTTCAATTTATTTCATTATAATAAAGTCTTGGTGAAAACTTTTAGAAATGGTTTAAGCCTTTGCATGCTTGTGGGATGGGTAAAGAGTAGCAAGTGGGGTGGGCAGGGATACCTTTGGGATGAATTAGCTGTGGAATGGGCAGAGATACCTGTGGGATGGGCAAGGGATACCTTTGGATGGTTAAAGATAGCTTGGGAATGGGTTGAGATAGCTGTGGGGAAAGATAACTCAAGTGCAAGCATAGTGGGACTGTATGGTCCACCCTCCAGCTGCACAACGATGGCCCTTTTTATCAAGTAAAATTAATCATTGATCCACACATTTCCAAACATAAACACAAACTTTTATTAATGCCCTGTTCATTGCAAGGCCACCCAACAACATGGCCCAATTCTTATCCATGTGATGAGACAAGGCTGAATGGAAGCATCCATTATCATCTACCATCCTGTCTATGCACTCCTGCTCCAGCTGGGGAGTTGCACAACAGTGTTTCAGAGCTGGCGCTGCTTCTTCCCTCCCGTGAACTCTGTTGGGGCCATGCACATGCTCAGTGTCACTAGGTTTTGCCGCCTTGCCTTATTCCGCAGAGCTGCCATGATCCCATCTGCCTTGTTGGAGGTCCACGACCTGTTTTCTGTAAGCTGGGTTAGCGGTGCGCAATGACATTTGGCAGGTGGACAGCAGCGTTTTCCACGCATCCGTCCTCAACGGTTCTTGGGCGACTGCTTTTTGCGCATGGTGTGTGTTTTAAGACGTAAGATGGAACCGTTGCGGCGCAAGGATAGCCATAAGGCGTTTCGACCACGCCTTGTATCTGCCTCTGGACGTCCTGTAGTCTTGAACCGAAATCTTTCCTTCATGTTTTGGGTGAGGCATGCTGGAGGTTTAGGGCTTCCATGAAGGTTATGGATTCTGAGAGGGAGAGGTTGCGCTTGTCATTTCTTTCACCGCCATATCGCCAAGTACGGGCACATCTCTCGTTGTGTCGTTTGGGAGATAGTGACGAGTTATGCTGTGATTCTGCCGCGAGATGCATTTGATTGAGGTTGCAGTTCCCAGCGACTTCCTTGAGATTGATTAGTGCTTGTATTACTGGCATCTCGAAGCTGACTCGTCTGTTGCACCGTTAGCGGAGCTATATCACCTGACTGTAGTCAGATAACCATGGCGAAGAGGACGATGCCTGAAGAAGCACCTTGTAGTTGATAATTATGTGGTGAACCTCCGTACTTTGCGTGGTGCTTTGCAGGCCACGTGCTTGCATCTATGGCTACCAAGGTGTGTGGGGAAGTTCAACTTCTCGTGAACCACGGCTACTGCAACTTTCTCTCCACTCCTTCATGATTTGTGGCGGCGACTGGAAGCTACCTCCATGTTTGCGTAAGTCGATGTGGCTACGCATTCCATTCTTAATCTGCTGACACTATATGCTTGATTGGTGTTTGTGTGCACCTCCAGCCGTTTACAGTTGGTGC
Organism: Laticauda laticaudata; assembly: GCA_004320025.1. Lineage (NCBI taxonomy): Eukaryota > Metazoa > Chordata > Lepidosauria > Squamata > Elapidae > Laticauda > Laticauda laticaudata. The sequence continues at coordinate 54,485 of BHFT01036607.1, read as the reverse complement.
AGATGCTGGTTGGTGGTGCTCCTGAGGCCAGGTGGCGCAGAGTCAGTGGCACCTGAGCCAGGGTCCAGGCTGGGCGGAAAGTTGGTGCTCTGCTTGGTCAACTGGTGTCAGCCGCTGCAACAACTTGTCAAACAGGCTGGAGGCTCTCATGAAGTTCTGGATGATGAGGGTCTTCGTTCCTACAGCTCCAACCATCAAGCTGTTGTACAGTCGTACTCTCGCTCTTCTCCCGATCCATCTTCCAGAACCAAGAACAGCTTCTTTGGCACCTCTTTTCTTCCTGTAGTAGAGTTCACAGAGTCTTGTAGATGGTTCGCATGTTGCAGAACGATGGTGGCTAACCAAAAGGAGTTTGTTACGATCAAGTGGACAGACTGGATGCCTGTGGAAGAGGAAGAGGTAGATGAAGGCTGCAGAAGGTCTGCAAGCTGGGCTGCTGGTCCTGAAAGTGAGATCCAGGTGAGTTTGCTCCCCCTTTTTATAGGCATATATAGGTTTTTCCCCTATGTGTTCTTCTGCATCCTCTAGGCATCCTCTAGACATCCTTAATTCCGAGATGTCCCCATTTTTTCCATTTTAAATGCTTTCTTTGCGTGCTGCATCCGCTTTCATCCTTTCTCCATCCGTGGTACTAACGCTGCGCGTCCGTTCCGCGTCCGTTCCGCTTCGTCCCTGTGTCCGCTTTCCTCTGGAGCGGATTTGAGTTGCGCGGATGCGCAGCGGATGCCTCGCGGATGTAGCGGACGCGTAATGGATGCCGACGGATGCAGAACGGATGTCCCTCGTATGCCTAGCGGATGCAGAACGGACGCGTTGGATACATTTTCCTCTCAGAAAGTTTTGAGCAGCACTTGAAAATATTACATTAGAGGCATTTTTTTTGTACCAGAAGGAGGTCAGACAATGAACAACTCTGACCTCGCTCCAAATGATTGCCTTGCTCTTAACAGGAAGGAAAAGTGAGACTGTGTGTTTATGTCTTGGCAATTGTTGTAGGCCTCTTGAAAGAATGGATTCACACCACAGATATTAACAGGAAGGTGATTGAATGGTTTAAATACTTAAGTATGGTAATGGAAGGATTTATAATAACCTCTATTTCTACAATGCATCTACTAGCTACTGACACATGCTACGAAAACTAAAGAATGGGTGGCAGGTAGTTAAAATTATGTCTCAGTTAAGAGGGAGACAAATTTATTTTCAGCAATGCATCTTTTTGTGGAATTTTGGAAAATGGAAGACGATGCTGATCTTGACAGCACTGCCTTCATCTTAACCGGCTTCCAGGCATTACCATGTACTGACTGACTACAGAAAATCAGGCTAATATGAGGCTCCCTGAATCCTGTTTAAGATTTAAGGCATGCTCCCATCAACTGGATGTTCAAAGCAGTAGTGGGATACAATTTTTTTTATTACTGGTTCTGTAGGCGTGGCTTGGTGAGCGTGGCAGGGGAAAGTTACTGTAAAATCTCCAGTCAGAGATGGTATTTGCTGGTTCAATTTCCGCTACCGGTTCTCCAGAACTGATCAGAACTTGCTGAAAACTGCATCTGGCAGTGGTGAGATTCAATTTTTTTTTACTACCGGTTCTGTGGACGTGGCTTGGTGGCTATAGTGTGGCTTTGTGGGCGTGGCAGGGGAAGGATACTGTAAAATCTCTATTCCTTTGTCGCTTGTATCCTTACGATTTATTTTGTGACAAAGGATCATACTAAACTAACAACTAATATGGGATACTGATAGTAATTCACAACATGCAATACTAAGAACATTTTTAATGAATGCACCTTTTCTTTATGTATACTGAGAGTATTTACACCAAGACAAATTCCTTGTGTATCCAATCATACTTGGCCAATAAAAGTATTCTATTCTATTCCATTCTATTCTATTCTATTCTATTCTATTCGATTCATTCCCTCACCACTCCACTAACCTAAGCTTTCCACCTCCGTTCTCCTGTGAAGGACAACAAAAGCACACAATCATGCCTACCGTTCCTGTCCTATTGTTCCCAATTATTAGTTCCTGTTTCATGTATTTAAACTTATGTTTATTCTTATTTTTATTATATTGTAAGCATTTGACAAAGTAAATAAGTAAGTAAATAAATAAATACATACATAAATAAATGCCCAGCCAATCAGCTGGCACTCAGGAGGCAGAGAATAGATGGGGGTGGGGCCAGTCAGAGGTGGTATTTGCCATTTCTCTGAACTACTCAAATTTTCCGCAACTGGTTTTCCAGAACTGGTCAGAACCTGCCGAATACCACCTCTGAGTATATGAGACTTGCCCCATTGAATAACCTGATTATTTATATCTTGGTTTGTTTAATTCAATTTATGTGGCTGTAACATATAACATATCATCAATATATAATAACTGTAAATATTCAACTCCAGAATACTTCATACCATTCCATAACTATTCTTTATCAAGGGCTTAATGGGAATTAATTTCCAATTTTGGAGACATAAGTGTTTTCAGTAATTCTGATGGATATTATTTTGCATAGGTACTCAAAAGCTCCTTAAAGGTATCTTCCAAATGTTTTAAATCTTTATTTTTCATATGCAGATAATATGCTTTGAAAGAATCCCATATAACCAGGAGCTTTTGGATTTGAATATGTGTGAAATAAGACTATGAAGAGTATACAGGTAGTCCTTGACTTACAATAGTTCGTTTAGTGAGTGTTCAAAGTTACAGTGGCAATGAAGAAAGTGACTTATGACTGTTTTTCATAGGTACAACTTTTCCAGCACTCCCCTGATCATGTGATCAAAATTCAGATGCTTGGCAACTGGTTTATATTTATGTATTTATTTATATGTATGTATGTATGTACCCTGTTTCTCCAAGAATGCAGCCTCCCCCAATAGGAAGTCCCAGCATGTTTTATAGGCATGAAATGAAATTAAGCTCCTCATCCCAAATTAAGGCATATATTAAAACATGCGAAATGGGGGGGGGAATGGTGGGGGGGCTTGCCGTTAGGAAGTACTTTTGTTGCACACCTGGATATGGTGCTGCCTGCGTTGCCCCACCAATGCTGAGGTCAACATCCACGCCATTGCTGCCTGCCCGCCCGAAGATGCAAGGGGGGAGGGGAATTAAGTTACCCCCGAAAAGACGGTCTAACCATTTTTTCGGGGCTCAAAAAAAAAAAAGACCTTATTATATGACAAACACGATATGTATGTTTGTATGGAAATTTATACTGTCACCTATTCGCACATGGGGACTCAATGTTTATGACCATTGTTGTATCCCAAGATACAACAACCTTCTGAGACCTTCTGACAAGCAAAGTCAATGGGGAAGCCAGGTTCACTTAACTACTGGGTTATTAACTTATCCTGCAGCAATTCATTTAATAACTGAGGCAAGAAATGTCAAAAATGGGGAAAAATTAACTTAACAAATTTTTCACTTGACAACATAAATGTTGGGCTCAAATGTCGTTGTAATTCAAGGAATTTATTTATTTTTATTTTATTTGGGTTGTCAATTGCTTACAAGATAATATGTATAAGTAAAAACATACTTATGAAGACATGGATACATATAAAAAAATAAAAGAAACAATAGGACAGGGATGGTAGGGACATTGGTGTGCTTATGTACACCCCCTACAGACCTCTTAGGAAAGGGGTGAGGTCAATAGTAGAAAGTCTAAGGTTAAAGTTTTTGGGGTTTAGGGAAGAAACCACAGAGTCAGGTAGAGTATTTCAGACACTGACCACTCTGTTGCTGAAGTTGTATTTCCTGCAATCAAGTTTGGTGTGATTAACCTTGAGTTTGTATCTATTGTTTGCTCTTGTGTTGTTATGGTTGAAGCTGAAGTATTCATTGACAGGTAGAACATTGCAATGTATGATTTTATATACTATACTTAGATCGGACCGAAGACGGCATAGTTCTAGGTTTTCTAGGTCTATTATTTCAAGTCTGGTGGCATAAGGTATTCTGCAACGAGTATAGGAGTGGAGAACTCTTCTTGTAAAATATTTCTGGACTTTCTCAACTGTGCTAATATCAGATACGTAATGTGTATTCCAGAGTGATGAGCTGTATTTGAGTATTGATCTAGCAAATATTTTGTATGCTCTAGTTAGTAGTGTGATATTACCAGAGAAAAAGCTATATCAGATTAGGTTAACAACTCTTAATGCTTTTTTGGCTATGTAGTTACAGTGGGCTCTAGCACTTAGATCATTAGAGATGAGTACTCCAATTATCTATATATATCCACAAAATCTTTTCATCTCTTATAAAATTGGATCATTTAGTAATGATACATTTAGCACACTCTTACATGACTTGTTTTTAATCATAATAGAAGTGATTATTAACATGTTTAATAACAATATTAAAATATTTTGTTTCCTTCTTGTTTGAGTTTGAAGATTTGGTTGCCATAATAATGATACAACAGATTATATAGTTTCATGAATATATTATTTAACATTTTCTAGATAAAATCTGAATTTCTGGCAGAAAGTTTTTTGCAAAAGAACAAACACAACTCAAACAAAATTCAGTTTTTAAATTATTGAATTTAGTAAGTCTCCATATTCTCTTGGAAGGACATCTAAAGCCTTTTAGATTCCAGGAAACAATAAAGATGACATAAGTGAAACACACTGCACATAAAAAACTGCAATCCTCATATTTTTATGAGAAAAAAGAATTTAAGTGAGACAATTTTTAAAGAATCAAAAAGAAAAAATGGAAAAGTTGTAAACAGAAAAAACATTGAAGAGAAACTTTAAAATAACTTTATACGACAAAAGAAAAAGTTCAAAGCAAAACCTAAAAGAGAATCTTCAAATCATAACAAAATTAATTCTTTAGGGATTCCTTAGAAAATAATGCATTGGAAATGCAGCTTAGGAACTGATCTCTTCCCAGAATCAGTACTGTACACCTTTAGTTACTATAAGAAAGACTATTCTGTTTGCTGCAAGTTGTGTTTCTGTTTTGGGACAAGCACAGGAAATACTATATGGTCTTTGGGGCAGCAATAACTTTTTTGGGCAGATTTGTAATACATTTCAGTATTGTTCATTAGGAGTATCTTGCTGCTCTGTAGTGTTTCTTTGTGCCAGCATGATTATTGGTTGCGTAGCTTGTTTTTAATATGCATATTAAAATAAGGAACATATTATAAGTTAAAAATTGTGTGAAAAACTACAAATAGCCTCAAAGCCATTGCTTGACTTGTATACAAACTAGTAAGTGTGTCCACTCCTATATAGAAATGCGCTCTTCACTAGCTCCTGAGATTTGAGTGTGTACCTCTGGTTGCAAACCATCCTATTGCTCAACTATATTCTCAGGTGAACTATATAGAAGTTGTTAGACAGTGGTAGGTTCTTATACTGATTGCTTGCTGTATTACATCAATCATATTAGGACAGCTTGACTTTGCACAGCTTTGTATTTCTTGCTTACCATGGAATCCTAATGTGATTTAGATGGGGTGAATTAATGTGAATGATCATGATCATCCCATATAACTTATTATGTGGACCAACAAAAAACAAGGAAATAATTTTTTTTTGCTAATTAGGATGGAATGTACCTGCACATTTGGGATGATCTTGCAAGAATGATGAGTCTATTAAATTAGTTTGCTTTAATAATGCTGATGAATCCTGAAGGATAACACTGGCTTTTTTCCTTCCTTAAAATTATGAATTATGTTGGTGCTCTGGTTGATCTGTGCAATTCAGGTGGTTGACATAGTTGTCCTAAGGATCCACTGTTGGTTTAGATTTTATTTTCAAATATAAGGTGATGAAGTACCTCAGTGATAATTGAGGAAAACCTACTCAAAAACTAATAAAATATGCAGTCCATAAGTATGTCATGGTGGATCAATAGATGAATAGATGATGATAGATAGATAGACAGACAGACAGACAGATAGGTTTTCTTTTGGTTATTCATTGTTCATTGATTCCTTACTTGTTTTAACTGTCCAAACTAGAATGATAGCCAGGTTGGCTGTTTGTTGATATTTATAGAAATAAACATTTTCTACTATGTTCTCTTTATAGAGGTGGCTGACAGGGCAAGAATTTGAAAAAAAAAGAAAAAGGTTACACATCCATGACCTGGATGACTGAGAATCTCCATAGACACAAGGGTTACACAGGTTATTTTTGTAGGGAAAATAATTATTAATTATTGCATAAGGGTATGCATGGCACATTAGTTAATTCAAATCATCTGCGAACACAGACATTCTAATGAGGAATTATTAATAGGTCTCCCAGTTCTACAATTAGTATTTTTCTTTCAACAAAGCTCTGCAGGCAGTCAAATAGAAATGTCTAATTATCCTGCTTAGAATTCAACAGACATTCACATCCAACATTTATACTAATGAGCACATTCCCAACATTTATCTATGATGCTGTTTCTTCCAGTTAAAGGTGAAAGATCCTCCAAAGTACCATTAACAAAAGATAAAGATGAGGCTGGTGAAAAACTGTTTTACTTGTACCAAGTTAGAATGAGAATAATGCTGGGTTAATATACTGTATATCTCATGATCATGCTTTTTTTCTCTCTTGGTTTTGCTGTATGAAGAAGAGAATCAACATCTACCCTCAAAACAACATTATGGAGCACTGCACACCAGAACAACTAGACACAAGGACAGTTTTTCCCTGCATGCCATCACTCTGCTAAACAACTAATTCCCACAACTCTGTCAATTTACTGTTGCTATTATTCTTCTCACCCTTCCTATTACCTATCTCCTTCTATTTATGACTATAATAACCTTGTTCCTTCTATCTTTATGATTTATATTGTTTTATTTAGTTTCCTATTATGATTTTGATTGCTTATTTAGTATCCTATGACTATTACTCAATGTTGTATATTATTATTCTTGATGAATATATTTTTATGTACACTGAGAGCTTATGCACCAAAGACAGATTCCTTGGGTGTACAATCACACTTGGCCAATAAAGAATTCTACTATTCTACTATTAACATGAGCCCTGGATGGATGGCAGAGACTATGATTCAGAGATGGGAGAAGGATGGTCACAAAGGAAGGAGGTGGGGAGAACACTACTAGAAATGTATCCAGATGAGGGAGCTGACATATTTTTTCCTTTCTGCTAGTTGTGCCCTATAAATTGATCAGTATAAAGGATTGTGGGATTGTCCCTGATAGTTTGTGGTCACCTAAAGATTTCATTATTCAGCATGTTTAGAAACTACTAGTGTTAATATTGTATTCAAGATTGTATTACTGTGCAAGCAACTCAGTTATATGATGGGCCAGTTATACACTAATGCACACTTCTGTTTTACGAAGACACTATTGATTCTTAAGGATACTCAAATCTGTTAATGAAATCTGTTTACCCACAGAACACTGGCATTTGTGACATCACAGGGAATTTGTTCTTTCCCACTGAAATTAGCAATAGTAGTAGCACTTAAACTTATATACCACTTCACAGTGCTTTACAGCCCTCTCTAAGTGGTTTACAGAGTCAGCATATTGCCACCAACAATCTGAGTTCTCATTTTACTGATCACTGGCAGCTGGCAGTTAGCAAAAGTAGCCTGCAGTATAGCATTCTAGCCACTGGGTCACCATGGCTCTTTGAAAGTATATGAAAAGATAAAATCAAATAAAGAAAATCTGCTGCTTTGACTGTTCCAATGAGCATGATAAGGATTTTCTTTTCATTTTCTACCTACAGTAGTAGTGTACCTGCAAAAATATTTAAATTTTTTACTGATCAGGGTGATTTTTAAAAAACTAAGGAAGTTCCCAAAAACTTTCCATTGTTTTGAGAGAATTTTTACACACACATTGCACAAACACAATTGACCAATAGACCAAGTCCACTCCAAAAATGCTAGATAATTCCTGGAAGCCAAATCAGCCATTAACAGACATATTGAGCTGAACAACATGTGCACACAGTATATCATAATGACACAGTATATCATAATGATGTCTTATTTAAATGAAGAATGATGGTTTTCTAATGGGAATAAGTGTCTAATTCTGTACATCACCACCCCATGTCTTTGTGTTAATGGTCAATTTTTGACTAATAATCACATTTTGGACTCATTTCAAACATATTAAAATGCCACGTTTTCCTCATCACCTTCAGCATCATTACTGGGATGGGAATGGGATGCTCAGAATGTGATTTTCAGATAAAACATCAGAAATAGTACAACTTTATAGAAAGAGATGGGTGCCTTGCTGGGAACAGAGACAGTTTCTCAAGGAAATGTTAGACAGAAATCTGTTTCAACAGAGCCAGCCATCTCCTATCCTAAAGTATATGAAACAGCTATTTCTGTTGGAAATTGCCAGGACAAGGCAGACACTTGTCCTCATTTACACAGATTAGATTTTGTCTCCTCAAGCTACCCTCATTGTCTCAGGCATGGTGGAGAAAATGGGCTCCACCAACACTAGTTTTGGAACAGGATGGAATGAAGGAAGTTATCATTTTGTCTCTCACTGTCCAAAACAAGGATTCTGATCACTACTTCTCACATCCATTCCAGTTCTGTATTTTATTGATTTATTGAATGTGTATGCCACCTTTATTATTTTTTCAAATAACTCAGGGTGGCAATCATATCCAAACACATTTTCCTCACAACAACAGCCCTATGAGGTGGGCTGGATTAGAGGAGTGTAACTGGCCCAAAATCACCCCGTTGGCTTTCATAGATAGGCAGGGCTAGAACACACAGTCTCCTGCTTTATAGCCTGGTGCCTTAACCTCTAGACCAGGGGTGTCAAACTCAAGGCCCATGGGCCGGATTTGGCCCCCAGGTTGCTTAAATCTAGCCTGCAGGGTGGCATGAAAATTTCAAAAGACCAGCCCATGGTGCTTTTGTTGGCCAAAATGGGCCATGGAGTGGCCGCATGCACCCCACCCCCATGGCCCATATTCAGCATCCATGGCTTTCTTCAGCACTCTTCTGGCTGAAAATGGGCTATGCAGAAGGCTTGTGGAGCTGCTATGTGGTCCGTTTTCAGCCAGCACAGTGCTACTGGAGGCCAGGGAGGCCAAAAACAGGCTGCAGAGGGGTGCACAGTGCCTCTATGCAGCCTGTTTTTGACTGGCAGAGTGCTGCAGGAGGCATTCATCCTGTCTCCCCACCCCCATCCCCCAGCCAGCCCACAGAGAACTACAATGCTGATCCGGCCCTTGAAGAAATCCAGTTTGACACCCTGCTCGAGACTAAACTGGCTGTGATCAGACTGTATCTGATACATATGATTGTATGATCTCTTGCTATTCTTTACATGTTATTTGTAATGGAGTCCTTCTCTGGGTGATTTGAGGTGAATTTGCATGGTAGCTTATACAATAATAAGAAACTTTTCTTTCTGTCAAGCTGCTGGAAGCAAAAGGAAGAAACATCACCAAGACAAAAGGATGTTCACCTCAGTCTGATATTACAAACACATTTTTGGACTGACCAAATTCTTGACCCTTATTCTGGCTGGCTGATTAAAGCAGCCAAACTGGAACTGGCTTCAGAATCAAGATGAATTTCTCCTTAAGACTAGGACAAGATTCTGTACGTCTTAAGAAGGCTATTATAAAACTTTTATGAAAAGAAAGCTCTAGCTTGACCCACAAAAAGTCAGTCTCATGTAACCCATTCATGTCCTTTTTCGAAAGTAGCAGCAGCAGCAATCAGCGCATGTCCTGACTTGAAAATGTTACCCTTGAAAATGTCTGGAAATTGCAGTTAGCACAAACTGTAGCAGTTGGGCCGCTGACTGACGCATGGTACATGGATCATAAGATTCCTGTACTGAAATATTCACACAGACTGCTTGTTCACTATTGGACACGATTCAAGGTGTTTGCCTGTACTCACAAAGCCATAAACAGTTTGGAGGCACAGTTTCTGTGGGGCAGCTTTTCTCACGATGAAACAAATTGCTCAGTTTCGTAGAAGAGGCCCTTCTGAAGTAACCCCCACTGCTGACTCTGTGACATACAGAAAAGCTTTTAATCCTTGCCTCTTTTAATATTTAGCTTTTGTCCAAATTTCAACTTGGATTATTGCTATTTTGTTTACAGTTTGTATTTCTTATTGTTGTAAGCCACTTTTATGATCAGATGGAAACTGATTGATTACATGCTGTCAAGTTGTTGTTTATTCCTAACCATCATCAAGATAAGGGGTGAGCAATTAATTTTCCCACGGGGTTACAAGGGAATCTGGGACTTTTGTGGAGGACTCAACTTATAGGGCTGTTGTCCCCACTGAAGCCATTACTTCAGGCCACATAAAAACAGCTCAAGGGCTGCGTGTGGCCTGCGGGCAATTGGAGTTCAAGTCTGACCTAGATTTTCTCCTTGATGATCTTTCCAGTGGTGGGATTCAAAATGTTTTACCACTGGTTTGGTGGGTGTGGCTTTGCATGTATGCACACACTTTGCCTGTGCATGCATGCCAAATACGTACTTTGCGCAGGTGCAGAGGCATTCCAACTCACCTCCTGCAAGCCTGCACTCTCCCAGTTGCTTCAGCACCTACCTCACAGCATTTTGCTGTGCCGTGCAAAGCAGCTGCGCTTCAAAAGCAGAGGATAAAGGTGAATATGGGAAATTGGGTGGGCAGGTGGGCCCAACAGCAGAGTGGCAGAGAGAACTGGTTCGGTCTCTGCTGCTCATCACCTCTACCGGCTCAACAGAACTGGGACGAACCAGTATAATACCACCAATAGATCTTTCCCTATTGCTGGTCCCTCAGCAATTCCAATGGTGGACTCATGGTGCTTATAATTGCCATAGCCTTGCGGTATAGTTTGGTTAAAACTTTGATAGCTTCTTCTTCTATTGCTTGCCATATTTCAGTAGAAATTCCATCCATTCCTGTAACTTGGTGACAATCAAAGTTCTAATGTAACTTGATTTCCTAGCACTAAAGGTTCCCGTACATTGGGAAAATCTCAGGTACTTTAGATATTGACATCTCTATTGCACAGAATTTCAATATCCTTCTTCCTTTGCTTGATTTCTTTCTTACTATCTGTCCATTGGAAACTCTTTAGCATACCATTCGAGGTTGGATAGGTATTCAAGGTATTAGGTATATCTAAATACCTAATAATGGCATAGAGTCCCCATATTTCTGAATGTTTTTTTTTTAAATCTACATTTGCTAAAAGGAAAAAAAAATACTTGACTAGTTATGTTTCTGAGCAGAAAACATTATTATGTGATCTAGGAACAAAAAGTTCACAGTTGTGAATAAAAGTGGCTGAAATAGCAATAGCATTTAGACTTATATAACACTTCATAATGGTTTATAGTCCTCTCTAAGCAGTTTACAGAATCAGAGTCAGCAGGATCAACAATCTGGGTCCTCATTTTACCGACCTTGGAAAGATGGACGGCTGAGTCAATCTTGAGCCAGTCAGGATCGAATTCCTGGCAGTAGGCAGCATTAGCTTGCAATACTACATTCTAACCACTGTGCCATGAAATCGTGCTCATGAAAACACAGGTATCATTTGAGTTACTTTTTATTTTGAAAAAAAAATAGAAAGTGGAATCTTGTGTGTACCAGGAAAGCAATATCGCACTTTTGAAAATATTCCTTGCTTTAAAATGATAGTTTTGTAGAACAGCCTTCTTTATTTGAATTTTTTAGTGAGGTTGGTGTCAATAATAATAAATAATAAATACAAAGATTAGTAATCCTTTGGGGGATAATTCTGTACAGTGGATTATAGCTTACAGTAAAGTCCAAAATTAGCGATCAAACAGCAATTAATAACAAATACAATAATTAACCATAAATCAGTCAATCAATAAACAAAAAAAACAAATAAATAAATAAATATTGTAAAAACAGTAGATAAAAATATCAGAAACATAACAGATTAATTAAATTCAGGCTGTTATTTTTTTTTTAAAAAAAGTCTTGTTATCTTCCTGAAGGATAACAGAAAAAGAGGTCGTGAACAAAACCAGCCATTTTGTGAAAACAGGACCCTTTTCTTTTTCTCTGTTAATGTTGGCCTGCTTTGAAAAGTCTCTCTTCTGGGTTGTTTGGCCCCCATTGAAAAAAACAAAAGCACAGCTATATTATATTCTTTTATTTTTTCAATTTGTATAGCTACTCACTTCACCTATGTGATTCTGGGTGGCTCACATAATTAAAAATAACTAAATAGCACAGCCAATAAACAACATCCAAAAATCAGTAAAAGAAGGTTAAGATGACCAAAAGCATATACATCAATATGAACCCAAAGGATCTTCAGGGCCAAAACTCAGCTGCAAATTACTTTTCTCTACATTGGTTCTACCTTCCCTTCCTGTCTTTCAGGAATGGCAATAAATTATAATAAAATACTGATGAATATCTGGCATGCTTGATAAATAGCATTTTAACTAGAGCAATGCTGATGAGGCAAGAGATAATAACCTATACTTAAATTCCATGGATATTGCTTAGACCAGCACCCACACAATTCTCCTTTAATCTTGCAGATGTTGGACAAAGGGAACAGTCACTTGTTAGTGCTGTCCAGATTTGAGAACATTTTTTATTGAGCCAGACAAGCACATCTGTACGAGTCCATCAACGCCCAGACATCTATTAAACAGAATGAACAAGGGCTTAAATTAATGCATTCCTTGGCCAACATAAAGTTGCAGTGCACTTCCCAAATTTTGCTTGCTGTTATCACCTCTCATTCCTTTTGATCAGAATTTTGCCATTTGCTTTCCCAGGCACAGTTGACAAAAGGAAAGTCCCCCCCCCCCGCCACTTTTTCTTACTGTTTTATCCCTTGAATAAGGGAACAATGATAGCATACCAGCCAGAGATGCAGTCTTATCACCTAAATTAATCAAACTGAATGCTGTGAGTAAACTATATTTTTAATATCATTTTAATTTACACCATCTATATCTTGCTTTCTTCCATTTTTCAACATTGTCATAGCATTATTAACATCATTTTTAGCCTTCTGGTTTTTGAACACCAACATTTATGGTGTTCATTTTAATTTTACTCTTGAATATATTATTATTTTTCCCTTACATCTCTCTGAAATACTTTCAACATTCTCTCACTTTAGTTTCATCCCAAATCATGTCATTAGTTTTTGTTTTGGATTCTGTCCACCCTGCTAGAATCTCTTTGTTTCTTTTCACTTCTTTCCAAAATACTTTTTTATTCCCATCAAAATAACTCTTTTAATCTTAACTGTAACTTGTTCTCTTTGATTACTTTGCTTTCTAAACATTTTGTGCAAAATCTTTCATCACATTTGTTTGGAGTTCTTTTTGAATGTTTCTGTGCATCCATAACCTCCTTCTCTTCATCATTCCACTAAGCACCTTTTCCGATACCATTTTATGTCATTTGATAATTTACAAATAATTCTTTACAAACATTTTCTGCCTTGTCTTTCCTTATGTTCACCTTCCATTCATTCTATTTTGAGATTAACTTCTAATATTTTTACACAGAGTTTGTAGATTTATTGCAGTCATTCTCCATTCTTTATAGTTCTTTCAGTTACTTTTTTTTATGTTCATTGATTTGCCAGATCAGTCTGCAATAAAACCTTCCTTATTGCTGATTTGATCACTGCAGAGAAGATGGACTTGGCATGTACCAAAAGAGCTTGGCTGGGGCCAGAGAGAGAAGTTCTCCTCTCAGAAATGAGCCCGGGTGGGTATCGGGTGTGGCACCAGCCTAGACTGCAGGGCAAGGGACGTGGTGTGGTATTAAATGGGTATAGTGTAAGCATCCTAAAGTGAAACTAACCTTTAAATCAGTGGTTGCCAGCCAGTGGGCTGGGGACCACTGATGGTCCGCGAGAAAATTTTGGTGGTCTGCAGAGAAATGTCACCCCAAAGTACCCTCCAGAGCAATTAATTCAGGCTGTGCAGGAACACAAGGCTGTGCCACCCACATGGCCTGTGGGAACACAAGGCTTGCATCTCTTGCATTGTGAACAGCATGAGGTAGTGAGGAGAGAGGGCAAAGGGTGGAGGGGGAAGTTGCCCCATACGCCCCATGTGACTGGCCTGGCCACCAGGCTTGTTTCTGCTTCTTTCTTCTGCTTTTGGCTGCATGCAAAGAAAGCAGCAAAAGTCTTTATTTCTCTCCCCCAAACTCCGCCAGAAATGAGTCTTTGGAACCCTGCAAGGCATCCTGCTCCAAGTGGCTGCGCCATCATGACAAGTCTCACAAAGATTCATTTCTGGTGGAGTTTGGGGGAGAGAAAGAAAGAGCTGTGCTGCTTTCCTTGCAATAAGCCAAAAGTCTCTCTCTCTCTCCCCCCCCCCCAAGAACGGAGCTGGATACGATATCCTGCAATCCTAAATAAAGAATGATTGATCGGTAGGAAAACTGAGTGGGAAATTCTCCTGCAGACTTCTTTTGGGATTTTCCCAGGGTTTCTGGTCCACGGGATTTAAAATTATAAGTTTGGTGGTCCCTGAGATCCAAAAGGTTGACGATCCCTGTTTAGATGACCCTCACTGTTAACTCCAACTGTTTTGAAGGGAAACTTTGAACAATTATAATTGGGTGGGTTTTTCAAGCATTATGATTCGGTAAGTTCTGTGGGCCCAGAGTATAAATTACAGGAATTTGCCTATAGTTCCTCAGTTCCAGTTTTAAGTCAATAAATGTTACAGCTAAGCTGGTCTGGTTCTTGCCTACTGGGTTCTTGCCCACTACACAATAGTCATTGTTATCCAAGAGTGTCTGACTGCTATCAGAGATGTTCCTCCACAATTGCTCTGATGTGAGATCCTTTTTCTTATAGTGGTTTCCAGGGACCATTTGGGATTACTGCTATTGTACCAGTCTCCCTACTACTGCCTTAGCTCCTGGACTACAGGGTTGGCAATGGGATTTCCCAGGATTATGGTTCTGGGGGACTTCAACCTGCCTTCCCTAGAGGTGGGATTGGAGATAGCTCGATATATCATGGAAACCACAACTTCCATGGCCTGTCCCAGGTCATCCAAGGCCCAACTAAGAATAGTGATCAAACACCTGGTTTGGTGTTCTCATTGGAGTGGTGCCTTTGTGATCTGGAATTTATGGACCTATTTTTAGTATATCCTGGGAGTATCTGAACTCTCTTTCTCTGTTTCTTGTTCAGCTCTGGGCTGTGTTGCCTCTTGTTTCACCACTCTTCTTGGAATGTTCTCCCTCCCTCCTGGGAAGCTGCCACTTCACTGTAGTCCATTACACTCTCTCCTTTATTAACCAAGGAAAATATAAAACATGTTTTCTTTGACCAAACTTAGGTCTTTTTCACTAAAAAATTAGCTTTATTAGTCAGACAGATGGAGATAAAATTGTCACTATCTCCACAAAAACATGCACTAGAGGATAGTTTACAACCATTCGATTGCAAGGATATAGAAGAGGAAATGGTTTTATGCAATGGTAAATGTTACAGTGTGATGGAGCTTCTTTTTAACTGGAGATGTATTTTGTTTTGCAAGAGTAGCAACTGAGACAAAAACCTGTACAGTAGATTGTTTTTTAAAACTATTTACAGAAAAGTGATTTATAAAATCACAATTCTAATGTTCACCTGATGTCAGGTTTCCTCCCAATTCTCTCTATCCCTTCCAGCTCTCCTTTGTCCAGAGCAGGTTCGGATCAGTTTTGGAGAACTGGTAGCGGAAATTTTGAGTGCTTCGAAGAACCGGCAAATACTACCTCTGACTGGCTCCACCCCCATCTATTCTCTGCCTCCCGAGTCCCAGCTGATTGTTGGGTCTTCTTTTGTTGCCCTGCACAGGAGAACAGATATGGAAAGCAGGTTAATGGTGTGGGGACTGGGGAGGGGATGGGGATTTTACAGTATCCTTCCCCTGCCATGCCACCAAGCCATGCCATGCCATGCCATGCCCACCAAACCACACCCACAGAACTGTTAGTAAATTTTTTTGAATCCCGCCACTACCTTTGTCCTCCCTGATCACTCTGACTTCCTCCCTGATTCTGGCTTGTCTAGAGAGAGTGAAAGGAAAGGAATTGCCTGGATTTACTGTAGGGTGGTCAGCCCAGCTTGATTTTCTCTTGAATCTGTTCAGCTGAAAGGTTCTCTGTTGGAGGAAGAACCTCCCTCAGGGCCTTTTGCCTAATCTTTCCCCAGAGACCCGGGCTTTGCCAATGACCAATAATTCCCTACTTCCCATCTTGGAACTTTGTAAAGATGCTCTCTGCACCCAGAAAATACCTCTTTCCTGTTTTGGGTCTTGGATAAAAAACTTGTCTCTCTAGATCAAGGGTCTTCAAACTTGGCAAGTTTAAGACTTGTGGACTTCAATTCCCAGAATTCCTGAGCTAACATGACTGGAGGAGGAATTATGGGAGATTAAGTCCACAAGTCTTAAACTTGCCAAGTTTGAAGACCCCTGCTCTAGATCTTCACTTTCCTTCTTCCAGGGAAGCCACTGGTGGATTTTTCTTATCCTTCCTGACCAGGAACCAGCAACTGCCCTGCAGGCTCATAGAATTTCATACACCAACTTTTCTCTCTAGTCACTTTGTTTTTCCAGTCTTTTCTCTCTCCTCTCCTCTCTTTCTCTGTCTCCAGTTTTGGTCAGATTGGCATCACCTTCACCATCAGTTGAAGAGGTGTGTGTCCTCCCCCACCCTCAAGTTCTCACCCCGAGCATTTGTGTAACTGTCTGAGCCAATGGGGTTGCCCTTTCTACATCTCACTTTGCAGTAAGATGGGCAGGAAACACATGTATTAAATCAGCAAATCAATAAAATATTCCCACAACAGCTCCAGCTAGCAGCCAAGTCAGCATATCACTTAACTGAATAGCTGCTCTTCAATTCCAGAATTTGTGAATCTGCTCAATCTATGTGCCACAAGAATAGCAGTCACACCTGGTCATTAAAATCCATGTGTCACAGTAAAGTATGTGGATGGCTAGTTGTATTTCAGTACTAATCTTGCTCTTAGCTTAAATAACTTATAAGTCCAAGTTAAGGCAGCCCTCTGAGTTCCAAGTTATGGCCATGTAAACAGTAATGTCCAAACTACTAAATTCATCTAAATTCTAATAATTAAAATATACTAATAAAGCAATCATACAAATGAATAGACCATCCTATTGCTTTAGGTGCACACACCTAGTGTGGCTTTCTCATAAGTATAGACAGTTACAAGAGAAAAACACATAATAGTAACATTCCAGTTCTGTAGAGTACAAAAAAAAATCTATCTTTGGAAAATAGTATCAAAGCATGTAATTTCTATAATTTATACTAGTTTTGTGGATAGTATCATTACATAATTTAGCCCCTAGGAGGCACTTAACAAAATAAAGGGCTTTCTGTGGCTCTTGCTTTTCTTCCTTTTTTTTTTTTTTTGTTATAGAGCAACAAAAATAAAGTTAAGTTTCATGTCCTGATTGATTTGTCTCCAGTGCCTTCTTAGATACTACTTAAGGTATATCAGCTTTCTAGTCTGGCTAAAAATGATTAGTTCTTCCCAAATTTTCAGTCTCCATGGCAGTTGGGCAATCTGGAGGGAGTCATCCCAAAACATTTGGGGAGCAGCTTGGAGAAAGAAGACTGATACATCTCACCATGAATGTTCTGATTTTTTTTACATCTTGTTTTTCTTAAGATAATTTACTTTATACTAGTTATTTTGGTGAGACCTTGGCCCAAAATACCAGCAGCAATCAAAGTTCTTGTGATCCATGCCACAAAGAGCTTTAAATCTTACAGAGTCAATAGTATAGTCTTCTCTGGCAGAAGGGGAAAAAAAGTCAAATTAAGCTTTTTCTGGGTGTGGACAGTTTCTTAGGAGTCTGTTCAGGCTATACTTTTGTGACTAGCTTGGAATTTAAATCCTTTATATAAACATCTACTTAACTCCTAACCTTTCAATGTCATAATTACATGTCACTATGGTACTTATATTCATTTTGCTTTGTTTTGCTTTGCTTTTATAACAGCGCTATAGAATCATACCATAATATGAATATTAAACCCAAGGGAACTTAAAAAAAGAAGTATTTTTTCCTAAAAAGTTTATCCAGTTTATTTTTTGGAAAAACAGTACTGAAGAATAGCTATTACACTTTCCATGTAATCACTGTCTAGAGTATTGTTCTACAAAGGCTGCCAGTTTGAATTGCAATAATGACAAGTAATTTGCTGTTCTAATTGCTGACAAAGGTGACAAAAAAGCATTTCTGGCCTTTTCTCAAACGTCAGTGTGCTTTCTTTGCTACCATGGTGCATCCTTGCTTCATGCTAGATGAAGCAAGTTGTAGAAAAGAGAAAAATAACAAAAGCAGGTCCAGATATTTTATGACTATTCTGATTTTGTTTTCTTCACATGCAATCTAACATAAATTACTCAATAATTAATGTTTTGGTGCTTTGTACATGATATTCCCCAAACCCATAAAATGAAATAAAATGCAGTTTTTGTGCTCATAAGCCACTTTTCCTTCCTGAATTATAAATCCAGAGAACAACAAAAAATATTTTAGTTTCCAGTGTGAAAAATCAGAACCATAAAATAAAATGGTGTGCACTCAAATTGTCTGGAAGTACAATGAAAATTCAGGGCATACTTCTGCTGTGAATTATGAGCAATTTTAAGGGGAAAGTTTGATTCTGCTTGCAGAAGGTAATCCTTAAAGTAGGCTGACATCTGATTTATCTTAACCTAATTTTAAAGCAGCTCTTCTCACTTTCTTCCATTAGGAATAGTGTATGCAACTATAATTACTCACATTTAAGCTTATGAACTACTGATAGTCATAACCCACAAATAACAATGCTGGCCTGAGAGACATTTTTGCCTGAAGGGAGGGTGGGGTGGAGGTGAGTAGGAACTTGTTAAAAAAAATTTTTGTGCCAGAGATCCTTGGCTTTCATCGGTCTCTTCCAGAATGCCATCAAAAGGAAATGGCCATTCATGGGTATTGTTTTCCCATTCCAAATCTATTTATTTATTCATATGATTTATATAGCTGCCCATCTCCCACAAGTGACTCTGGTTGAATTATAACATTCTTCAGTTCAGTCTAAGTAAACAGGAATGGTTCATGCCCCACATTTCCTAGTTGTACCACAACTAACTGTAATGACCTACTACATATTGACTTTATAGAAGATAACGAAGAAAAGGCACTACGAAACCTAAAACCATCACTATCTATTGGCCTCCATGGATTATGTGCAAACTTAAAAAAGCTCTCCTCTGCTATAGCGGAACCCCTAAGCATTATATATGAGATATCATTCAGAACCAGCTCCTTACCAAACCTATCATTCTTAGCTACTTTCATTCCTATCTTCAAAAAAGATGACCCCAGCCTGGTTGAAAACTACAGTCCAATCTCACTGTGTTGTGTCACGTGCAAAGTCTTGGAATCAATCATTAACCAATTCATCACTCTCCACTTAGAGTCAAACAACCTACTCTCCCAAAAACAATTTGGCTTCAGGAAAAAAATTGTCCTGCAATCTACAACTTCTACACTGCAAAAACATATGGACTACTCTACTTGACCAGGGTAAAGCTATAGACGCAATTTACACAGACTTCTGCAAAGTCTTTGATTCAGTGGTACACATCAAACTACTGTTAAAACTAAACTCTTATGGCATTTCTGGATCCCACCATAAGTGGATTAATGCGTTCTGTCAAACAGGCAACAAATAGTAAAAATAGGGAGTGTTATATCAAACCCTGCTCCAGTTAACAGCAGTATTCCCCAAGGTAGCGTTCTAGGACCCACACTCTTTATACTCTATAAATTACCTTTGCAATCACCTTATAAGCAACTGCATCCTCTTTGCGGATGACATGAAACTATTCCACCCCACTGACAATGCTACTATCCTTCAAAGTGACCTTGATTATGTGTCTGAATGGTCAAACATCTGGAACTCCAAATCTTGACCAACAAATGCTCTGTCCTACACATTGGTAAAAAAAAAAAATCCATACACCAAATACAAACTAGGCAGATATGACCTCATTGATGATCCTCACTCTGTCAAGGATCTTGGAGTTCTCATATCAAATGACTTAAGTGCCAGAGCTCACTGTAACAGCATTGCCAAAAAGGCATTAAGAGTTGTAAATCTAATCTTATGAAGCTTTTCCTCCAGAAATATAGAATTGCTAACCGGAGCATACAAAACTTTTGCCAGACCAATACTCAAATACAGCTCATCAGTCTGGAATCCACACTGCATATCAGACAATACAACTGAGCGAGTCCAGAAGTATTTCACAAGAAGAGTACTTCACTACTCTGCTCACAACAGATTACCCTATATCACCAGGCTTGAGATTTTGGGCTTGGACAACCTTGAACTACGCTGCCTACAGTTAGACTTAAGTGTAGCCCACAAAATTATCTGCTAAAATTTCCTACCAGTCATTGACTACTTCAGCTTTAACCACAACAATACAAGAGCACACAGCAGATACAAACTCAATGTAAATGGCTCCAAACTTGTTTGCAGAAAGTATGACTTCAGCAACAGTGTGGTCAATGCCTGGAATTCACTATTTGACTCTGTTGTTACATCCTATAACCCCCACTCCTTTAATTTCAAACTATCCACTACTGATCTCACCCCATTCCTAAGAGGTCTGTAAGGGGCGTGCTTAAGTGCACCATCGTGCCTACCATCCCTGTCCTATTGTTCCCATTTATTTGTACCCATTTCCTGTATTCTTACTCATGTTTGTATTAATATGTTGAAATACTTGAAAGTGATTGACAAATAAAATAAATAAATAAAACAAATAAATAAATAAAGATTAAAGCAGAGAAAAAAAAGATGAATCAAACTAGAGCTGAAAGGAACCTTGGAGGTCTTCTAGTCCATCCCCCTGCTCAAGCAGGAAATCCTATACTATTTCAGACAAGTGACTGTCATGTCTCTTCTTAAAACCTCCAGTGATGACCAACCAACAATCTCTGAAGACAAGCTGTTCCTCTGGTTAATTGTTCTCACTGTTAGGAAGTTTTTCATTTCCAGGTTATAACCCTGATCAAGAAAAACAGTAACCCCACTTGTAGAAAAAAAACACCAGCAGAGGTCATCTTCCCATTGACTCTAATGCTTGGGGAATAGCCAGCTCTTCAATGCCCTATAAAAGACTAACAGGGATTGGAGCCACCTGAAAATTGGGTAGGGAGGTAGGGGATGCTTCTGGCTTCTTCATTTTTCTTTTTTTTTTATGATAATTTTATTAAAGATTGTAATTACACCAATAAAAACCAATACAATAACAAAATAGAAGAAAGCAAAGAAAGAATAGGAGATGCAGAAAATAAGGAAGAAAAGGGGGAAAATAGAAAAAGAAAGAAAAAAGAAAAAAAGTACAGTAAAGAAAAAGAAATCTATAAAGGTGTGATTTCCCACCTTCATCCCAAGAAGTATAAACAATTTTAGTAATCTATCACCTGCTGAAAGAAACAAATGCAATACACAAAGGGAAGGTTATCTTGGTTCTTCTGAAAGCATATTTCTGAGTTGACCATATTCTCAGAAATATTTGAGTATTTCTCCCAGCCCTCACTGTGCATGCACACACCCACCCACGCATGCACACTCACACACACAGAAAAAGAGAGACAGAGACAGAGAGAGACACAGAGAGAGAGAGAGATACCACCTTTTCCCACCTATTATAGTCAAAACCTCATCTAAAACAAACAAACCACTCTGAAGATACAACATAATTTTATTTGCATGGATTCAGTTAATACAATTCATATTCCACACCCAGGAAAGCTTGGATACTTTGCTGAGCAACTGTGAGAAAATATTGGCTTGCTATATTGCAAAGGCAAGACAATAAAAAAGACAGATAGGGTGGAAATCAAGGTACAACATCAGAATATTTTAAATAAACTCATCTTCATGACCTTTATTATTATCATTACTTATCCCTTCTTGCTAGGTCAGCCTGTCAGCTACACTATCTCTGAGATAAGGCTAATGAATAGAAACAATTTGGTTCACTGGGCCACAGGTCTCTGACTGAGTCTTGTCCTGGTCATCCCTCAGGGTCACTGAAGCTTGCTGTGAATGTTTTCTTCCAAGGACACTTCAAGGATTTCCTATGTATTGGAGGGTGGTATCTCATAGGTTTAGTACTGAATGCAGCTTTTGTGGGATTTGGGCACATATCTTTTATTAGCACACAGCTCTATCTGTTGGGAACAAAAAAAAAAAATTAGTGANCAGCTTTTGTGGGATTTGGGCACATATCTTTTATTAGCACACAGCTCTATCTGTTGGGAACAAAAAAAAAAAATTAGTGAAAAACCAAAAGCGGTTTTAGCCCATTAGATTGAAATCTGCCAGCTATAATGTTCTCTAGGCAGCCACACACCAATTTTTCCTACCAAGGCTGTTGAATGTTTACTTGATCCTGGCTCTCTTTTTTCCTCTGGTGCTACTTTGGTTTTTTTCATCTCATATTCTATAGACAGAAGATATTTTTTTCCTGAGAGAAGCACCACGCAAAGGGACAAGGCAATATGAAGCCTTAAAAGGATTCTAGCACAATGCACAGGGTAACCGTTTTTTAACTTATGGAATTCGAGTTATTGCTTAGGTAGTGGGATCCTATCTCCCATTGTTATTTTTGTTTTTCCTTTTAGATTTCAAACTCAATCATCCCAACTTCCCTTCCTTGGGCTTTCCATTTTTCACATCTGCCCCTGCTGTGTAATCCTTTCTCTTAATCTGTTCATATTTGTTTCCACACACTCAGCCTACTTTTGTTCCGGTGTTTGAAACCCCTGTATCCTTTTCCTCAGCTAAATCCAACATAAACAGCTGCCTTTCGACACTTATATTCTTTAGCCCATTTGCTTAAGGTTGAAACAAGGCAAGGATGTAAGTTATCGTTTCCCCAGTATTTTAGAGTGCACATAACAGTTTCTTGAGTTAGATAGAAACTAGAGGAAGGCATCTCACAGAGCAAATTGGCCTAGTTTGAGGGAACATTTTAATAATATTTAACAGTAGGTTCGACAAAGGAATGTTGATCACAAACAAGCAGAATGAGGTTATACTACAATATTTGAGAGAAAAGGACTTTTAATTAGCAGAATGCATTGTTCTTGGCAGGAAACCTTTACCCCATTGTTGAAGGAATGAAGAAAGATAAGCAGTTAAAGATGTTGCTGATTGCTAAGACTCTTGCTAATATCAGTGAAGGTCAAATTTAACTAGAATAAAAAGACTGTTCAGTGATACAGTTAAATAATTTTAGATTATGGATTGAAGTTAGTTTTGCTACCCTAGTGTGACTCCGTTTTTTTTCTTCAAAATGTAGAACCCATAATGTTTACAACAAAGCAGATCAAAAAGGGATCATGTGCTGCAAAAATATGCAATCTTGAAGTATTTTTAGAAACTCTGGAAGTTTCTAAAACACATATTTTTGTAGCCATTGAACAATATTTTATTGGCATGCTATTTTTCTTTATGGAGTAAGATGCAGTAAGCTAACAATGTTTTTGGGATCTGAGGAATCCTTTCCTCATTATCATGAATGGAGCAATGGAGCTCTGCCCTAAAGTGGCACCATATTACATAAGTGT
The DNA here is from genome assembly GCA_004320025.1 of Laticauda laticaudata. Lineage (NCBI taxonomy): Eukaryota > Metazoa > Chordata > Lepidosauria > Squamata > Elapidae > Laticauda > Laticauda laticaudata. The sequence continues at coordinate 30,831 of BHFT01036607.1, read as the reverse complement.
GGCTGTTTGACAACAAAAAATGGCTGGAAGTCTAGTTTTCCTCTTATCTGCACTACAATTTGATGCAAGTTAGAGGAAGTTATTTTATTGAGCTTATGTAAAATCAGTTTCCAATCCTTTGTTTCTAAATGTGATAGTTTGAAACAGAAAATCAAAGAGAATCACAGAGAGGAAAACAGCTCCACAATTATAGTTATCTGTGGTATTGTGTTCATTTCTCATGTTATACAGGTGACTTAGAACAATAATTCTGTAGTCAAAAGTAAATTGATTGGTGGCACAAATTATCACTTCTGGGTTCATATATGCTCAAATTCCTGCTTAGGTAATCACACTGTCTTTTGAATTAAGAAGTTTAAAGTGTTTACTTGGTTCACATAGCTACTTGTTTAGCAAACATGAACCTGGGGATATTAATTAAAAAACTGCAACTTTCATATATGAATCCCCTAAATTGATTTTCCCTTATAACAACACTTAGAATAATAGCACCTCCACCACCAGCCCCAGGCATATAAAGCCTATTTCTTGCACCTGCTATAGTTTTAATACATTTCCCACCTCAGAATGTTGGGGAAATACTGACATTAAATCAGCATCATGGACTAATAATCTGTGAACATCACTGGCCTGGTGAATTTAAGACATACTGTATGTGGAGTATATGTGGAGTGTAAGTACTAGCTAATAATGCATGTTCTTCCTTATGGTTTATAGCACTACACATAGTCCTTGGCTTACAACAACTGGGGCCCGAATTTCTATTGCTCTGCAAGATGGCTGTTGCAACTGAGTTTATGACCTTTTGTCCAGCTGTTTTGTTTGTTTGTATCCCACCTTTATTATTTTTATGAATGACTCAAGGCAACAAACATCCAACGCACTTTCCTGTTCCTATTTTCCCCACAACAACCCTGTGAGATGAATTGTGCTGAGATAGATAGATAGATAGATAGATAGAGAGAGGGGTGGTGGTGGGGGTGTGGGGGTGGAGAGAGGCTGGCCCAAAGTCACCCAGCTGGCTTTCATGGCTAAGGTGGGACTAGAACTCATACTCTCCTGTTTTCTAGCCTAGTGCCTTAATCATTAGATCAAACTGGCTCAGTTGTTAAGCAAATAAGTGTAATTGTTAAGTGAATCCCATGGCTATTAAATGAATCCAGCTTCCCCCATTGACTCTGCTCAGCAGAAGCCGGCTGGGTATGTTGTAAATTGCAATCACATGACCTCACTGCAATAATCATAAATGCATACAAGTTGCCAAGCACCTGAATTTTGATCACATGACCATGGGAATGCTGCAACAGTCCTAAGTAGGAGGATTAGTTCTGGTACCATAATTTTGGAATGCCCACTCTTCTAGATGCTATAAAGTTCTATCTTATTATGATTTGTGGTTGTTTTCCCATGAATGGATGAAAACCTCATATTGTATGAAAGTGCAATATTTTCACATCTGGGCCTGTATCAAAGTCAGATGTCTTCAAGTTGGTATGTAGCACCACAAAAATTTCATCCGCTGACAGTGTGATTGTGCTGTGCCATCATATTAGAACCAGTCTCACATTGATCTAACATACTATCCTATTCCTTGGAGTCAGTGTTTTCAAATCTTGTTATTTACACAGCAATTTGGAACCTATTTTGGTCATGATGTCAATTTTTGAAGACCATAACATGGATGAGTCACGCAAAACATAATTTTATTTTTTTCATTTTTGGAAAATGCAGAGAAGAATTTCCAAAACTCCAGCCACTAATATAACGTAATTGACAAGGGGAAACTGTTCTATTTCTAGAAGTAAAATGCATTTTAAGTGGTATGTGTGTGAGAAGAGAGAGCAAGATTGAGTTGATGGCCAAATTATCTTTCATTTCTTTGAGATTTTACATATTTTTACCATTACTTCAAAACAGTCTGGACCCCTCATGTATTTAGGGTTTAAACAACCTTCACAAAACCATCCTATCTTTTCAATAACAGGCTGTTGGGGAGTGGGAAGAAAAGACTGTTTTTAATAGCATTCTCCTTGGTACCTGACAGACTTGGCAATCAAAGAAAAAAACACAATAATCTCATAACTGCCATATAAATGTCAACTCTACATTACTAGTGACCTTAAATGACCACCTGTTAGCTCATCCAAGAAGATTCTCAGAATGAATCACCCGTTTGTCAAAATTCACAAATGGACAAAGTTGAGACTTAAATCTGATCCAGTTACAAAGATGGCACAACATTCAAGAATTTGGTATAAATAGAAGGAGGGAAGGATATGAACTGACAAAAAAAAAAGAGCAATAAAAAGAGGAACTGAAGGGAAGAAAAATAAATGAAGGAAAGCTTATGCTGTCTATTGAGGTAATTCCCCGTAAGGAGAATGAGCGCATACAGGGAGACGTAGTGACTGAAGTGTTGAATAATACACACACAGCACACAGATACACTGTACAGTAAACGTAGGTTTTTACTTTCAATAGCAAAATTCAAAATAAGCAGTCCAAAGTCATTCACAGGTAAATCAGTCAGTTTTCAATGCAGGGATAATCCAATAACAAATTCCAATGTCAAAAACAGTTCAGTATCAGACTTACATCAAATCCAGGAATATTAGTCAATTAGAAGGAAAAATAGAGGAATGGCAATACTCTCCAACAGAAGGAAACAGACTCACTGAGACTCACTGAGATGAAGACAATCCAGGTTTCTGGCTCCATCTTATGGCCATTTGAGAAACCACACCCAATTACCCTTTTTACATTTTCTTAAAGATACAGTATTAAAATGTCTATCCTGGTTTATATATTTCCAACCCAAATAGCTGTTAGGTGACTTATATTCCTAATACTGTCTTTTAGAGTTAGTTAAATGTTACCACTTATTCATTATTGTTCTAAATCTTCTCCATTTTAAGACCATATGTCTTTTAACTGGAAATACAATGAACCTTCTGAACTTTAGAAATTATTTTGTAATCTGACCAGGATGAAGGTTATCAATGATATCCTTTTTAAACAAAACTTTTCATAAATTTATTTTTGAGTGAGCTATGTTATATACCCCTAAAATATAGGTTACCCACTGTAGTTTTTATGGAGATTTGTGCTTCCACCATATCCAAGTTCTCGTTCTCTCCCTCGTTCTCTCCTCTCTCTCTCTCTCTCTCTCCCTCCCTCTCTCTCTCTCTCTCTCTCTCTCTCACACACACACACACACACACACCAGTTCTACCTAGACACACATTTAGAAAGGCTCAATTGAGGGGCAGTTCAAAGAGCAAAGCAGCACTGGACCAAATGGGAAGGAGTTCTTCATATGAGATTTCTTTCTGGCTTCATCCAGTATTGCCATAGTATCTGAGTTGCCTTCACTTGGAGCTTTTTATTCACACTAAACTAAAAGCCTTGTGCAAATTGTCCAGACATGTGTTTAAGAATGCCCAGACCGACAAAAACTTTTACAAAGTAGAGTGGATAATAAAGTGAAGTCAGAGAGTTCCCCAAAGGTATGTGGAGAACACCTTCCCATTTCAGCCTAGCACTGCTTTGTTGCTTGAGCTGCCTGTGAGCTGGGATATTTCTTTTTCTTTTCACACATAATCAATGGTCTTCCAGATTCAGAAGACCACTCAGCACATATCAAAAGCAGCTCCTTCTTTTCTTTGCCAGGCAGTTCTCTTACCAACTCTGGCAAAAGCAACTAAAGGGAAAAGAGTGGTTTAGCTGACAATATTCTGATTCCACAGATCAGCTTTGTAGGATCAGAGAACAAGCATTAAATGAACCATTCCCCCCCCCCCTGCTTCTTGGACCACAGACTGAGTTCCCAGTGATTTTTCAGAGATTATGGTGGAAGGATGTATCAGAGTTAAGGAGTGTGTCTTTACCCTTGCATCTCTTCTAGATGTCAAAGGCATAGGTTCAAATAACTGCAACCTAGATCTTTCTGCTGTGTGTGAGAAAAATTACTTGACTTGGAATACCAGAAGAACAAATCATTTAAAACTAGATGACTGTTCACTGGAAGCATTCATAACAAAGCTAAAACAAATATTTTGGATATTTAATGAGAAGGCAGGAGTCACTGGAGAAGACCCTGATGCTTGGAAAAATTGAAGGCAATCAGTAAGTGGCTGACATAAAACAAGCTGACCAGATACCATCACATATGATCATTAAAAACTCAAAGAAACAGTTATTGACAAACAATCCTTGCAAAATGGTGAATCTGAAGTGACTGCACTCTAAAAAGTTTAGCTTAAAAAAGTTACTGTTACTAACAAAAGGTTGCTTAAGTTACTAAGTAACATACAGCTAGTTAAGCCAAGAGAATAATTTCCTTAAATAACTTAAATTCTAAATAAATTTGATCTCAGCATATGCCCACAAAGAAAAGCTCAACATCTTCTAAAAGATTGTCTGGTAAAGATTTTGCAAAAGAATTAAGAGCTACATGCATGCTGTCATTGTTTTATCAACAACAAATGTATTAACTTATTCAATATAGTGACAGCAATGTTCAGTTGAGAATTTGAAGCTAAACAATAAAGATTATTTGATGTTGTTTCTGAATGTTGCACCATTCACTGGCCCATCTACTAACTTACATTTCTGAAACAAATAGGAAAATTCCAGTGCCAGATTGGAAAAGCACAATAAATACACAAAATTTAAAGGCACCTGAATTTCGTTCCTTCAGAAACTAGTTACGTCTGCTTAATTGTAAAGAATAATGTTCTTATTGATGTATGGATCTTACATATTGCAAGGAGATAATATTCAGAAGTGGATCAGCAGACATTTCTCTAATTTACTGTGCTATAACAAGGGGGAGGATATATGGTATCAGATTTGCAAGATCCTGTTATTATAGCCAGTCCCAATAAAAATAGTTCTAGTTTGTAGAACTGCTGTCCTGGTATGTGGCTGCCATCAATTGGCCTTGCAATTGGACAAAGATCTGTTCAGCTTAAGGCCTGGGTCTGTGTTAATTTAACCAGTGTAGGGTAAAAACCCTAAAATTTAAAACAGAACTATACAGAGGAAGCAATCAAAACATGCATATATTTATTCCTTCATTATTAATTTTTTTGAGATATGTATAAAATTAGACTCACCTCTTTGGGGTAGAATTTTTTATGTTTTACCTAATTGTTCTGCACATGTATTATGGACATTTAATAACAATGAATTATGAATATACTTAATAAGAAATAATGGGTTTTCTTGCTTGTAGTTTTCTGTTGAAGATGTAGAGACAATAATATAAACAGAGTGCATATGTCTTAAAATAGGCATTGTTTTTATTGGTTGGTTAATTTCCAGGAAGCCCAGGGCAGCGTAATGATATGAATTTGAGTTTAATCTATTTCTGGCATTAGTTACAAATCAGAGTTTGGCACCTCAAGTTTAATGTTATTTGTGCATTTTTCCTCACTGACTTAATTGCCTTTTCATTCAAGTGTGCACAGCTGAAATCATAAGATTAAAAATTATAGCCAGACTTGCAACAAAGTAAATAACTCCCAAAATTAGAAGGACAAACGAATCTGCACCAAGAATGCATTTTCAATGCCAGAGGGGAAAAAATGTGATGAATCATAGATTTTGTATTACTGCTTAAATAGTTGGACTTTATTGAAAACAAATCATTATCTCCTATACACCAGTGCACAGGGGAGACTAGACAAATATATGAACATTATCTCATTACTAAACATCTGTGATGTTTAGTATGTGAGCTGAGCTTTTTGTATACCATTTTGTTTGAGTTCACAGCTAAGAATATAAATAGTCTGCTTTTGAGACCTCTCTGTAATGGCTCATTCACACATGTGTGAACACATTTGCTGTTAGAGTCAGTAAATGCTAAATGCCAACAGAATGACAGAAATCTTTAATCTATTTATATATAATAAGAGCTGAACAGGAGGAGATCTGCTAGCCTGTATATAATAAATATACTTAACAGAACACTTAGCTCTGGAATTATCGCTCACTTTTCACTATAAACATACTGTAACAAATTTCATAACAGTTAAACATGAAGACAGAAACAGGTTCTCAAATATTATTTGAATGCTTTGGAGTATTCCAAATTATTTCTGTACATTATCTTGTTTCAGTATTAACAGTCTTTCTCTTTACAGCCTATTATTCACATTCTATCTACCATCACTCATAAAATTAATTCATCATGGAAAGCAAAATTGTTAGTTCAGTCTCTTGGATCACCATCCTAATTATCTAGAAATATGCCACATGGAACTTCATCTGCAAGTTGTTCGCCATGATGCTAAATGTGTGGAATTCTAATTCTGTAGCATATAAAAGTGAACTGTTGTTTTTTTAAATATATGTAAGTGTAACAATTTTGTTTTGATGAACCCAAATAACTGTGCTGCAAGTTTAATTGTTAATTTTATATGACCATGGGATTTATACAAATCCTTCTATATACAGTGAAAATATGTGTCTTGATATTCCTGAATAATGAACCTAGTTATACTGGGTATAGATATCTTGATTCTATCAGTGTTAGTTTTGAATATTATTTTATCCAAGAGCCATGCGGGCACAGTGGTTAGAATGTTCTGCTGACTGCTGACTGCCTGCAATTTGGCAGTTCAAATCTCACCAGGCTCAAGTTTGACTCAGCCTTCCATCCTTCCAAGGTTGGTAAAATGAGGGCCAAGATTGTTGGGGGCAATAGGCTGACTTTGTAAACAACTTAGAGAGGGCTGTAAAGCACTGTGAAGTGGTATACAAACTATTGCTTTTCTTAAAGGGCTAATAGAGGTTTTCTCAACTGAGTACCAGCCAAAGTTAATGATATAGGTATTTGGAGGCTCCAAATTGGGAAACCATTATCAAATAGAATACTCCCTATTCCTTAACCTCTAGCTTAAGAGAAGAAGGAAAATTCATCACAGCTCTCCATCTGTTTGTGCACTTTGATCTTAATCTTCAAGAGTGTTTCTTGTCTTTCTTCCTGGCCAACTTTTCAACAAGTGTAGTTCATATAATTTCTTTGTATGCCATAGTAGCCCAACTGGGGATAGTGAGATCAATTGATTTTCCCCCTCCACTTCTCTATAACTAAAATCTTCCTGTTGTCAAGACACCCAACAATAATTCTCTGCCATCAAGATGTTTTAAGGATTTGTGCCAGGACAGATTCTACTGAACTACTTGAAATGTGGTTCATGCACACAGAGACACTTTGAAGAAATACAATTTAATTATTTGCACCAAGGTATTTTCTTGTCTGTAATTTTAGTTATATGTTGATCCATCCAGGGTTTTTTGTTTGACAATGTTATGATTTCATTATGACATAGCCCAAGTGTGCCCTGTATTTTTCTAATCCAGCATTACATGTTCAGATGATCATTTATTGATGGTTCCTCATTCATGAATATCACAAAACATTCCTCAGAAAACAACTAAAGGCTCAGTTTGGGACAAAATTTTGGTTCAACTTTAAATCCCAAAGGTTTTTGGACAACCATGGATGGCCTGAATGACAAAGAATTGCCATAGACATTCAACTTTAAATGATTTTTCATCAGTATGGCTGGTGGACTTTCCAGGACATTTCTTTATTATGGAGCAAATGAAGATGTGGCCTCCTCTATCCTATTTTCACCCTTTTATGAGAATACTAAAGTAGAATAAATAAAAATGAAATGAAATAAATAGTGGAGGCATCTGTAGGTATTGTATGACCTATATTCTTCTGATTAGTGATTGACGCTTCAAACAATGTTCAGGAATGTCCATATCTTCTGACAGACTTACTAAAGAATATTGAATCTAAGACAGACAGACAAAGAGGCATTGCTTTCCTTAAACAAGAACAAAGTTTAATCACAATTTAAAAGTATGCTGCTGTAACTACCATTCCAAGAGCCCACATTTTTGTGTGATTGGTATATTTGCATGATGAAACAGTCATTGGGATGAATCATTACACATAACCTTTTGCACTAAGATCCCTCGTTCAACTCATATTGAATATAAGAATAGAAGCTTATTTTTAGAATGTAAAAAGTTCTAAATCAGATGTTCCTCTCTGCTATTTTTAAAAATTAGATCTAAGTCTGTAATTCTATGTGTTCTCACTTAAAAGCATATGTAATTAATTGCAGAAAATCAGCTTACAGATATGCTTGAATCCCAATGGACTGGTTATTTTATATCCTATCAATATTATTTAGATTACTGAACACAATAAAGTTACATGGTTTAAGAATTAAGCAGAAATGTGTAAAAACTGGCTCCCTGGATCATGTTTGGTATGTTAAATATAAAAGAATAGTTTAGTCAGATAGCAATGACATTTATTAATTATTCTAATTATTACTTTTTAAAACATTTTATTGAAATTTATCAACATATTATTTTAATATGTCTTTAAACCTTTGGTCATCCTTTCAGCTTTTTCTGTTATTCTGAGGCCTAGTCGAGATCTGTCTAGATAAAAAGGCTACAATGAAAGCAACATCAAATCTTCCTTCCTTAGTTGGTGAAAATGGTACTATCCCAGGAGGCAGAAATGCATCTTGGGTCTTGGAATATGACAACTTGTCATGGCTTACTTGACATGAGACAACTCATCACAGGACAATTCAATGTGGGATAACTTAAGAGACATATAAGTAGGATTGTCGCTAACCCTAGCCTCCATGATGTCTAACTTGAAAAGATCCAAGCTTAAAGAAAAACAAGGCTCACTGCAATTCACTTGGTCCCTCTCTTGAGTTATCGAGTTGTCCTGGGCAAATTGGCCAGGGAGAGTTGGTCAGCAAGACTCCACTGGGATCAGATGACTGGAATGAACTGGCCATGGCAAATTGTCCTAGACCTTCTTGGTCTTGCCTTAGAAGATACCATTGCACAGTATCCTCTAGATACTTAGTGTAAAATATTAAATCATATTTTGCAACATATAGAAACTATTTGCATGGAAAATAACAGATTTTATTTCACCTCAAAATTCAGTATTTGAAATCTGGCAACAGAAATTTGACAGTTGTGAACTTTTCTATTTAGTTTAATGATTGTTGGTGTCTGTTATAAAGTTGATTAATTATTACACATCCTATATAAAGATAAGTTTCTACTAAAATCACAGCTAATGACGAATAGAAGCTTCAATAAAAAGAAACATTCATTATGAACTTCAAAGCATTGTGGATGATACCTGAATGTACTTACTTCCCTATTTATTTAATTAATTTTGAAGCTACCTGAATCCATAGTGACTAGAAGCAAACAAAGTACAGAAAGAAAAAGAAGACAAGTGACCAAGGATAGAATTTCCCAAAACCCAAAAGCATTCAGTCACCATCCCAGTCTAGGATCTAGGAAAACAACAAGATCTGAAGTAGCAGAAGTAAATTGTAAAAGATCAAAGGGCGGGAGCAGTAGGAATCCCTGGAAAGATTATCATTTTACTGGGATGGTATGTTCCCAGGGAACCTCATGGAACCCTGGAATATGACTACTCTAGTTCACCATATTGATGGATAGAAACCTACAGAGACATGTGATTCCTCAAATAACAAGGCCCTATGCCATGAAGGGCTTCAGAGGTTATAACACACATCCTGAAGCATATTGGCAGCTAGTGTGGTTCACAAAGCAGCAGGGATATATGCATATACTGCAACACTTTCTGTTCTACTGTATTCTGGATGAGCCATAATCTCTGAGTGGTCTACATGACCCCATGTAGAATGCATTAAAATAATCCAATTGAAAGGGGACCAAGATATGACCGTTTCAAAGCCATCCTGATCCTGGAACAGGTCAACTTGCACAAAGGGCTTCTTGGCCATGGCTGTCTCCTATTCTATTCATTTATGCTCCCATGACCTTGTTCTGAAGAAAACCAGACTTTGTCTCTAGAATCCCCAAATTCATTAGGATTGTTGATACCTTTTGAAAAGGGCTTGAACATGTTTCTTCTTCATGAAACAATGAACACGAGAAAGCATTGAATTAAATATCTTCTGACCATATGTGTTCTGCTTGCAGCTATGGTTCATTTGCAAACAATTTTTTGGAATTGACAATGGAATGTATACCCTTTCAAGATATGTATACAGATTGCAGTGAGCTAGGGCAAAACATTAACATAACAACAGAAACAAAACATAAGCAGCAAAGATAGAACAATTGTTAGGAAAGGCTGGAGAATTCCAAGCTTGGAGAATTCAAGCAAATTTGATTGCCTTTCAGTAATGGACTGCCAAGAAAAAAGTATGGATGAGAATATGCTTGTATTATTTTTATGTTGTTAAAAGTGATTATGTACCATTGAATGTAGAAGTAGAAGGAAAATTATTCAGATCAGTCAAAGAACTTGTCTAAATGTTGACAAGAGGCTAGTAACAGGGATTGTTAGAAATGCAACTGAGCAACATTTGGAGGGACACATGTCCCCCCCCATCCTTGATTTACTGTTATTAGAAAGACTATAAATTTGTTCAGGAATATAATTCACCCATGCCAGAAAAATTCATGCAATATAGTTCTATGGGATGAAGATCCTGTACAAAACCATCAGCTTTCAAAACAACCTTACGTGGGCTGGATTCTGCTGTTAAAGACCAAAGATCTCCCTCAGCATTTGAGCACTCTAAAAACACTTCGTTAAATTGTGTCTGTACTTGAGAAATACAACTGATAGGTGTACATAGAAATTAGCAATAAATCCTGGATGAACAGAAAATATATTTCGCTTGTCTCAAATTCCTCTGCTCATGTCAGTTTGTAGAAGAAGTAAGGGATGCTGTAACTTTGAGATTTTTCTATTTCAATTAAGTAATTGTTCCTGTTATTTTAATCCTTGAATACTATTGACCCACAACGATATTTTAGAGATGCACATTGTATATTACAAAGTAAGAATTGAAAGTACTTCTTAGAAAAGTCTTTTTACTTAGTTGAAGCATTAGATATTAGTGAAATGTAATGAATGTGATTAATAGCCACAAGGAGTAATTTATGTGTCAAACGAGATTACTGTGGAGAAGGTGATGCTCAAGAAAGGGTTTATCTTGGTTCAGATCTACAGCTTGTCACAGTTGTGTGACCGATTCATAAGATTTATAACCATTATATATTAATACAAACTTTTTTTTTACAGATGGGTGAGAAGCAGACATTTAATAGTTGAAGCTTTTCCTGTCACACACATACACACACACACACACACACATACACACAAACACGGGAAAATCTTGCATTTTGACTTGGGAAGCATGGACTGGAAAGGAAAGGATTGCTAGCCTTTCTGGGACAGTATAATTTATTCCTTTACTTCAGGCTCATAACTCATTTTTATTTTACAGTCAAGAAAAATATCATTCTGGCCTTTACCATATTTGATATTTGATGGCCACAAAACACAAATATTCTCTGGGGTACAGAAACATATGTCATCATCTTTCTTAGCTTGGTGACCTACAAAGTTGAACAATGTGTCACAAAAGCTATAATGCGATACTTCTGAGAACAGCATGTTTTCATTCAATCATCTGTGAACAAATGGCAGGTTGCTCCAGCCATAGGTTTTTTTTCTGACTGAATTAGGGAGGGCCCCTTGCTGTCTCACTTTTTCAAATATTCTTCTAGTTGAAAATTGTGAGAGGAGCTAATAGATTATGAGAGCCAATAGAACAGAATATATGTTGCTCAGATTTGAACTGTGGAGTCCATTTAGCTGGCTTTCATGTCTAAGGCAGGACTAGAACTCATAGTTTCCTGGTTTCTAACCTGAAATTTAACTACTATACTGTATGTTGTAAATGATTCATATTATATTTTTCTGGGCCTACTGGATCTTTTGGTTTGTTTGAGATATTTTGAAAGACTAGCTGGTTTATGTGCTATGGTAATGCTGTGTGGTTGTAATAGCCTGTTGGTTGTTTCCGAGATGTTTTTTATAGTTTGTGCTGGTTGTGCTGTAATGGGTTGAGTGGTCAGATACTTTTTGATAAAATTGAGTGGGTATCCATTTTATTGGAAAGTTTTATATAAGCTATCTGTTTTCTTTTTCTGATGTTCCTGGTTGCTGCAGTGCATTTGTATTCATCCAAATAATGTCCCTTTCTTGTGGAAGGTTGGGTTGTTATTTTGGTTATGGAGTTCTTGGTTAGTGTGGCTTATTTTTCAATAGATTTGCATTTCTTATTTGCCATTGTTGCCTCTGTTGATGAAGATATCCAGGAGGATTAGAGTGTTCTTTCTGTCTTCCCTTGTAAATTTTATTTTTTTAAAGATGTTGATTGTTTCATGTGTAAGCAGACACAGGACAGCTTACAATTAAAAAATATCTTACAATCATAATGCTAAAGACATTTTAAAACAATAAAAATATGATGTGTCATCTACATACTCAGTCCGTACTTTTGGTTGTATGTGTGGTTTTCAGACACTTCATTACAGTCTTTGATATGAATCCTGAAAATGGTGATCCCAAGGAATTCCTCTGATTTGTTGATGTATTTATCCATTAAACTAAAAGTAGGTACTGAGGCAGAGACTGATGAAGTTCATGATTCTGCGTATTTGATCTGAGTGTATTTGGCTAGGTTGGACAGGTTGTGTAATACTGCTACTATGGATTTGTTATGAGAAGTCAAAACCCAGCAGCCTCAATTTTAAATCTCTTTGTAATAATTACTTTGATGCTCTAGTAAAACCTGTTGCCACATTAATCTTTCAACTACACACACAGTAACTCTTTTCTAAGGAACTCCAACAGCCATTTGTGGTTGGGACAATTTTATCCAAATGTTCCTTTAAAAAAAGAAGTAGAAATAACAGTGCTATTTTCCATAGCAAACTCTATGCACCCACAACATGCCAAAAACATACTGAAAGCTTCGAAAGCATAAGAATACATGGCTCTAGGGAACATAAATAGCAATAAAAGCAACAGCAAGATCACAAGAACCCAACATTCCAGTACCTTAAAAGGTTTCCCCAAAATCAATTCCATAACAAGGCCCTCATTATGCATTGGATTATGTAATCCCTTGCTATTTTCTGCTATCACAACTGTAGTAATGGTAGTTTTCTTTTAACAAAAGGATAAAGCAAGAGAGGCTCTTCATCTTACTAGTGGGACTAATCCTGTGCCACTCTTGAAGAGTCTTCTCTCTGATGGGGAGAGACATAGACAGGAACCTTATTTTCCATCCTTGTTGCAGTTAGTAGCATGTTTGATCCATAGAAGAGAATAATTGCAGCTCAGAGTTGAACTGTGGAATCCTTGGTGCTCTCTGTGAACTTGATTGTTTTCTTGCAGACATTTCATTAATCAGCTAGGTAAATCTTAAATAATTGGTTAATGAAATGTCAGCAAGAAAACAACCAAGCTGAGAAAGCATCAAGGATTGCACATAGTAGTTCCTCTACCAGCCATCACAAGATATCATATGTATCAAAGGGTGTTAAAGATAACATGGGGCTTGGAGCTAAATCTTATGAACAATGATTAAAGGGGCTGGATATATTTAGCCTGAGAAAGAGAAGATTAAGGGAAGACATGATAGCATTTCCATTACTTGATGAGCTTTCATAGGGAAGAGGATACAGGTGTATGTACAAAGCTCCAAGGGTAGAACAGGAATTCATGGTTGAAAGATTTCTAAAGGGAAATTCAAACTTGAAATAAGGAGGGATTTCCTGACCATGAGACCTATTGACCAGTGAATAGAATAGAATACTTTATTGGCCAAGTGTGATTGGACACACAAGGTATTTGTCTTGGTGTAAATACTCTTAGTATAAAGAAAAGATACATTTGTTAAGAATCAAGAATCACAACGTACAACACTTAATGATAGTCATAGGGTACAATCAAATCATACTAGGAAACAGTCAATATAAATAGTCAGGATACAAGTGACAAAGTTACAGTCCTACAATCACAAGTGGGAGGGGAAGGGATAAGGAGTGATGAGAAGATTAACAGTAATAGTAGTGTACACTTTGTAAATCGTTGAACAGTGTTGAGGGAATTATTTGTTTAGCAGAGTGATGGCTTTCGTGGAAAAAATGTACTTGTGTCTAATTGTTCCAGTGTGCAGGGCTCTATAGCGTCGTTTTGAGGGAAGGAGTTGAAATAGTTTATGTCCGGGATGTGAGGGGTCTGTAAATATTTTCACAGCCCTCTTTTTGACTTGTGCAGTATACAGGTCCTTGATTGAAGGCAGGTGGGTAATAATTGTTTTTTCTGCAGCCCTAATTATCCTCTGAAGTCTGTGTCTGTCCTGTTGGGTTGCAGAACCAAACCAGACAGCTATGGAGGTGCAGATGACAGTCTCAATAATTCCTCTGTAGCCTGATTAGTGGAGTCATGGGTGTTCCAACACTAAAGATTTTCAAGCAAAGGGTGAACAACCATTCATCTGGGATGGTAGGAAGAACTAGAAGACCTTCAAGGTCTCTTCCATCCCTATACATCTATAATATCATGTTCATGTTCTAGCATAGCAATAGTAATAACTCTTAAGACGTATATACCACTTCACAGTGCTTTACAGCCCTCTCTAAGCGGTTCACAGAGTCAGCCTATTGCCCCCAACAATTTGGGTCCTCATTTTACCAACCTCAGAAGGATGGAAGGCTGAGTCAACCTTGAGCCTCGTGAAATTTGAACTGCCAAATTGCAGGCAGTTGGCAGTCAGCAAAAATAGCCTGCAGTACAGCACTCTAACCACTGCACCACTGTGGCTCTTAGCATAGTATATCAGATCATATGTGAGGTGATATGACATTGCTGGGCAGACTTTTCTAGGAATCAAATTCCATGCAGATCTGATTTTTGATGGATGCCCAAAAAAATTCCAATCATCTTTCATCTTTTCCCCCTTCCTTTTTTTTATACATTGTCAATTCCTTCTGCAACTTGCTAGTGCGTAGCAAGTAGGATAGGAGATTGTGCTCCAGGTATTTTCCCATACAGATTAAATTGTACAATACCTGTATATGGTGATTACCAAATACCCTGGCTTGGAGAGGTTCATTGGTAATTATGCTCTTGGCTATGTGCCTGTTGTGCGTACAAGATGAAGATCAATATATGTCAGGGAGATGAGCCAGAAACAACATATTTAGCTGGAATTAAATACAGTGAGAAGGATGACATGGTGTTAAAGTGCCAGGAAAGAACGCATGTGTTTTCCTGCTGCATATTTCATAATGTTCAAACACACAATTCATTTGATTAACCCTATGGTATTATCGTATCAGAACAGCTTTGGAAATTAATGTTCTCAGATGGCCTGTTGTATATTTCCAGCATCATGTTGAACGTTTTAATTCTTCCAAAGACGTATCAGCCCTACGCACAGTGGTGTTATTCAGAACCTCATAGTTTGTTTCCAGTGGCCTGCAGACATACCTCAAATTGTTATGTACACTTTCCAGTTTTTCTATTTATCCGTGTGACTAGAAGCTTTGCAGTCTTCTGCAGTCAGGTAAACATAGAAAGAGCAATATTGATACAAGAATTTTATAGGACAATTAAACAAGTCATGAAAGAACTTTAGTTCCTGAAGCCACTATGAGCAGAAGAAGTTAGTCAGTACCCCTTATTCCTGAGTATGGCTCCATTTTGCCTTAAAGGATTTTTAACATTGATAACAATTCCATAGTTTCCACAGCTTACCTTGTTTTTAGTACTCCTGTTTTGGTAAAGCCCCTGTCACACTGCACCAACGGATGGAAAGAGGATGTAAAATGGAGAAAAACACTTGCCAATCCGTTGGTTAACGCGATGCTTCCGTTTTGTACTCACTGCATACGTTTTGCTTCCTCTTTATCCGTCCAGCATCCGGCATTCGATCTATGACGTTTCATCCGCTCAGAGGGTTTTGAGCTGCTCAAAACTTTTGCGCGGAAAATGTATCCAATTCGTCCGTTCTGCATCCGCTAGGCATCTGTTCTGCATCCGTAACGCATCCGCTATATCCGTAGCCTCCGCTATTGCATCTGCGCACTCGATCCGCTCCAGTGGTAAACGCCGCAGGGAGGAAGCAGAACGGACTGGAACAGATGCAGAACGGATGCAGAATGGATGCAGAACAGATGAAAGCGGATGCAGCTCGCAAAGAAGCATTTAAAATGGAAAAACGTTCGCAGAGGGGACCTATCTTGGATATTAACGATGTCTCGAGGATACCTAGAGGATGCAAAGGGACACATAGTGGAAAACCTATACTGCCTATAAAAAAGGGGACAACTCATCTGGATCTCACTTTCAGACCAGCAGCCCAAGCTGTGCAGACCTCTGCAGCCCTTCATCTGGCTCTTCCTCTTCCACAGCATCCAGTCATGTCCACCAATGGATCGTAACAAAGTCCTTTTGGGCAGCCACCATCGTTCTGCAACAGTGCGAAGCCACTCAGAGCTCTGTGAACTCTACACGGGAGTAGTAATAAAGAGGCGGCCAAGAAGCGTCTGGGGTCCAAAGATGGATTGGAGAAGAGCAGAGTATGGACTGTACAACAAGACTGATGGTGGGAGCTCAGGAACGAAGACACTAGTGCATGCCAAAACTTCATGAGGATGCCTCCAGCCATGATTGACGAAGTTGTGCAGCGGCTGACCCCAGGTTGACAAAAGGCAAACACCAACTTCCGGCCCAGCCTGGAAACCTGGCTCAAGGTGGCACTCACTCTGCCGCCACCTGGCCTCAGGACCACTTACAGGAGCATGCAGTACGGCTGGAGGGTGCCACCACACATCAGCATTGTGGTCAGAGAAGTGGTGCAGGCCATCATCGAAGAATACATGGAGGAGCTCCTCCAGTGCCCCTCCACTGAAGAAGGATGGAGAAAAGTTGCAGAGCATGGTATCAGAGGTGGAACTTCCCACACCGTTGGAGCGCATCGATGGCAAGCACGTGGCCTGCAAAGCGCCAGCCAGGTCGGGGTCCACTTATTTCAACTACAAGGGCTTCTTCAGCATCATCCTCTTCGCCATGGTCTATGCTGACTACAATTCATGTACATCGATGTTTCAGGCAATGGGTCAACTTCAGATGCCCAGGTATACAACACCAGTCACCTCAAGGAGGGGCTGGAATGCACGTCATTGTGGGCTTCCCAGATCCAGACCCCCTGCCCAACAACACACAAATGTGCCCTACTGCATCGTGGGGAATGACGCCTTCCTCCTAGAACCTACCTCTGAAGCCCTACACTTCCAGACTCCTCACCCGTGAAGAGAGGATCTTCAACTACAGGCTGTCCAGGGCAAGGCGGGTGGTGGAGAACGCCTTTGGCATCCTGGCCAACAGGTTCCAGGTACTTCTCACCACCATGCAGCATCGCCCAGAGACCGTGAGGAGGATCGTGAAGCTTGCTGCATCCTGCACAATCTCATGCGCATCTGCTACCCAGTCTTGCAGAACAGGCTCGTGGACCTCCAACAAGGCAATGGGGACATGGAGCCTGGGAATGGAGGCAAGGGCAAAACCTGATAGACACTGAGGATGTGCAAGGCCCCAACAGAGCCTCACATGAAGGGAAGAAGCAGCCCAACCTCCTGAAACACTGGTGCAACTCCCAGCTGGAGCAGTGGAGTGGCAAGACAGGATGATAGATGCTTAATGGATGCTTCCTTCAGCCTGTCTCATCACAACTAATGAGATTGGCCATGTATTTGGATGGGACTACAATGAACAGGGCATTTAATAAAGAGTGTGTTTATGTTGAAATGTGTGGATGAATGATTACATTATTATTGATAATAAAGGGCCATAGGTGTGGCCCTATGCTTGCACTGGAGGTTTATCTATCCCACAGCTATTACCCCTCCAAGGTATCCCTGCTCATTCCACTGCTATCTTAACCCATCCACAGATATCCTAATCCATCCCACAGGTATCCCTGCCATCCCACAGCTATTACCCATCCCAAAGGTATCCCTGCCACCCCCTGCTATTTAACCCATCCCACAAGCATGCAAAGGTTAAACCATTTCTAAAAGTTTCCACCAAGACTTTATTAAAAAAAAAAGAAATGAAGCAAGTGTGGTGAATCAAAGATAGACTTTATTAATGACAAACTGTAAAAGAAAAATGAACCAAGTCAAGTGTCCAAATAAAGTCTACAGGTAGCCACCCATGTCTCTGGCCACCCTCTTGGCACTCGGAGGTGTGCCCAGTCTTAGGGGTGAAAGGGTCCAGGTGCTGGGAGGTGGCTAGTGCTGGAGTGCTGGTCTGAAGCCCCACTGGGGTGCTGGCCCTGAGAGGACAAACAGGTGACGGTGTGTTGAGAAAGCTCTCAGACAGCTGGCTCAGACCCGTGATGTAGAGAGCTCCTTCCTCCATGCCATGGGGTGTCAGCCCCAGTACCGATGACAGATGTACTGAGCGCGGGCTTGGCTGTGGGTGGAGGAAGGAGCAGTGTAGTGGGGCTGTCTGGTCTGCAGCTGGTGAGGATGGCGTTGGTGGCATCTGTGATATGGGTGGCATTGCTGTCATCGGTGGCATCATTGGCGTGGGTGGCATCAGCGTCGTGGGTGGCATTGGTGGCATCAGTGGAACCGGTGGCAATGGTGTCGTTCGATGACTCTGTGCCTGGACTGGGAAGGCTGCTGCCTGTGCTGCTGGACTCCTGGTAGCCGTAGCCCTGGTAGGTGAGGGCCTGTGGAAAGCCTTGGAATGGGAGGGACATCACCTGGGGTGGAGGAGGCAGACCTGGACTGGGGGGGAGCAGGTTTCTCTGAGTCTGGAGAGTTTGGAAGCAGCTCGGTGATTCTGGTCCTTACACCACCTGGTACTGGGGTTCCTCCATGTCCGTGAGGGTCTGGTTGACATAGGTGAGGAGGGCTTGCGGTTGGAGGATGGGAGTCGGTGTGGACCAGCTGAGAGAGGAGATCTCTGCTGCTCTGGATGGTGTCCGTGATCTCCAGCAGGACAGTGTGGCTCTGCCCTCTGCTCTGGTCTGCTCTCTGCCTTTCTGTGGAGGTGTAGCTGGGGGTGGATGCGGTAGGACTGTGGTGGACGTGCCGTCTCCTTTCTCCACCGCCCAGGAAGTCCTCACAGCGCTCCACCCAGTTACAACAGCTGCCCGTGGTTCTCCGCCATGGCACGCTCCACAGAAACCTGCCTGGAGACAGGAGCTGACTCTCGCCCGGAAGAGGACTGGCTCTCAGCAGGCTGCCGAGAGAGAGAGGGTAGTGAGAGGGGCTGCTGGTGCTCCTCGGTGGCGGATCTATCCTCCAGGAAGCTGCACCTGGCCATGAAGTAGGTCTCTCTGTCCGTCAGCTTAACCGTGGCTTGGCAGATTTCTTCAGGTGCAGCTTCCCGTACCAGGTGTGCATGTGCTTCCACCAGCCGAGGAGCACTCTTGAAGTGTAGCCCAGACTCTCCGCTTCTCTCATCAACCGGCATGCTTCCGCTTGGTGTCCCTGTAGAGACAGTGTTCCTTCCACCACAGATTGTCATTCTCTCTCAGCCACTCCAGCACCTCATCCTCATGTTCCTCCTCAATGGAGTATTGCCTCCTCTCCCCTCCCCGCATATGCCTCTTCTCCTTTGGCAGGACCAGATGGCCCTCATCAGAGGGCTCCAGGTAGTAGGGGCTCCCTTTCACACCACGCAGCAGCAGCACCAGCCAGAGTCAATCATCATCATCATCAGCAGCAGCAGCAGGATCATCATCAGCAGCAGCACCAGCACCAGCACCAGCAACCAGCACCAGCAGGATCATCATCATCATCATCATCATCAGCAGCAGCGCAGCAGCAGGACCAGCAGGAACCAGGATCAGCAGCAGCAGAGTAAGCACCAGCAGTGCCAGCAAGACCAGGAGCACGAGCAGGAAGCAGGATGAGCAAGACCAGGATCACGAGCGGGACGAGCAAATCCAGGAGTACGAGCAGGACGAGCAGGACAGCAGGACGAGGAGCAGCTTCAGCAGGGTATGCACAGCAGAAGCACCACCGCCAGGAGCAGCTTCAGCAGAGTAAGCACGAGCAAAGCATCACCGCCAGGAGCAGCCTCAGCAGGTAAGCACAAGCAGAAGCACCACCGCAGAAGCGAAGCATCAGCTCCTCCAGAAGCAGAAGCAGCACAAGCCCCAGCACAAGCCCCAGCAGAAGCAGAGTCAGGGACAGGGGCGGGAGGGTGGCCCTGTCCCTCTTGCCAGGGATGGCGGCATGTTGGCTGCTTTCTCTTCTCCATGGTTGTGGGGTTGCTGGCTGGCAGGGAGGCTGGCAGGCACCAAAGCGGCAGGAAGGCTTGCCAAGGCTGGCAGGCAGGCAGGCACCAAGGCTGGCAGGAAGGCTGGCAGGAAGGCTGGCAGGAAGGCTTGCAGCAAGGCTTGCAGGCAGGTATGCAGGTAGGGCAGGCAAGGCAGTCAATCCGTCCGGCAGCAGGTCTTTCCTTCGAATGGTGACCTGCTTCTGAACTGCTTCCCTTTATATCCGCGGGGCTTACGCAATGCATCCCCCCGCATGCGCAATTTATGCCAGGCATCCGTTAGGCTGCGCTGTCCGCTAGTCTTCCCGCTCTGCATCCGCTTAATCCGCTGTGCATCCTCTGTGCATCCCTGCTCATCCGTTCGCGTCCGCTTTGCTGAGGTCCCCGGAAGCCTAGCGGATGTGCCATCCTTCTCATCCGCTTCCATCCACTGGGCTCCATTCCGCATCCGCTTTCCATCCGCTCTGCGTCCTCCCCGCATCCGTCCTTTCCGTGTTATCCGCTCTGATTTTGCAAATTTTTGCCCCTTTTGAGAGGCGATATAAGGATGGACATTTTTCTCATCCGTTGTGTCCTTTTTACTAATGTTTTGCATCCGTTGGGCAGTGTGACAGGGCCTTAAGATACACCTTTGGTCCAATTAGCTTCGTATTGGTTTACAGTAGAGATTTTAAGTTGATAAAGAACAGTTATAATCTCTCAGTGCATGGTTTCTCTCCAGGAGGATGTTAGGACTTATATCTGCTGGGAACTAAGTAATCCTTGCACTTCTTTATCACATCTCTAAACACCTTTTTCCTAATGATTTCTTCTTATTTAAAAAAGGACAAATGTTTCTTGCATTGATTGCTAGACATTGTCATCTTTTCTTGCTTCTTCATCATGGAAACAGAAGTTAGGACTGCAAAATAATACCTACATTTGAGAGAGCAACTTAACAATGAGCCCTAACAAGAATGAAACCCAACTTGGATGAAAACAACCACAACTCATGTTTTAGTAGGCAGCACACACACCTCTGAAAATTAATTAAATAAGAAGAAACAGATGAACAAATCTCACCCTTTTAGTTGATTCTCTCTGAAGGAGAAATTCCCTTCATGACCAAAATAATATTTTGAGATTCAGAATATGTGCATATAAAGATACATTGCTAATGTGTTTCTGGTTCTTTCCTACAACTTTGACCAGTGAACAGAAAGAAAACACCTCCATTATTTATCTTCCTTTCAGGTTGGTAGGGGGCATTTATTTTTCTAGGGTCCAGCATTGCTCATGGAAAGCCGGACATACAAAGTCTACATTTTGGATAGAGAGCACCATTGGTTTAAAACAATACTAAAAGAGTCCATCTATGATAAAACTGAGCAGCCCTCTCTCAACAGAGAGGGAGACAGTGGCAGATTAAGACTCACTTGTGCCCTAAGCACTGAAAAATCTTGGTGTCCCCCTCCTTTGTACATATTGTACAAACAAAGCCATATTTTCAACTTTGTGGTGCTCCCTTTGGGCCTCATGCCCTAAGCACGTGCTTAGTCTGCTTTATGGTTAATACACCACTGGGGCGAGGGATGCAGCATCACCAATCCCCTATCTACAACACAGTCCTTTTAGCAGTTCCAAGAAAGTTGCACACCTTTGCATTCTGATTTAGGGCACAGATAAACCCCCAAGTGGCCTCAACAGAGAGAGGGCTAACAAGTAGATGACTGCAAAGAAATACAATCTTTCAATTCTCCCCATCCTGTCAGAACCTATCCTTTTATCACCCCTCACCACCTTATCACACCTGATGAAGCTTCTTCTTCTTCTTCTTCTTCTTCTTCTTCTTCTTCTTCTTCTTCTTCTTCTTCTTCTTCTTCTTCTTCTTCTTCTTCTTCTTCTTCTTCTTCTTCTTCTTCTCCTTCTCCTTCTCCTCCTCCTTCCTTCTTCTCCTTGTCCTCCTCCTTCCTCTTCCTCCTCTTCCTCCTCCTCCTTCTTCCTGAAAGAAAAAAAAAGGCCAGTTGCCTTTTGAAAAAGCATCTTTGAGAAACACTATGACTGGGATAATTGTGAATCTCAGGACATATTCTGTTCTAATCTCTTCTCAATCTCTTGCCATCTATTTCTTAAATGCATTCTCTGTACATACTCATTTCATTTACACTAAATCTACGACAAACACAGCTTTTATTAACTAAGAGAAGGAATAACAATGTTTGGTGGTCCAAGATCTGGTGAATTTTCTTCCAAAAAGTGCATCAGCCTTTCCAGTCTTTTGAACTGTTCTGGCTGAGAAAAAAACAACCAAAGGATAGAGGCCTGTACTTGTTCTTACATCTTGAAGCACTCAGCAAAATCCAATCCTTGACATTCTGTGCAGGAGGAAAAAAAGCCACCACCATTCCATTTTCAGATTTAATATTATTCCCCAACATTTTTCTTTCCATGTATTTCGAGTTGTTTTTCCTGTCCCCAACAGTTTTATGTGAGGAGGCAAAGTGTGTTTTGTCTTCTACTTTCATGGGTTGTAGAATGTTCTGCTTAGGACTTGCTGCCAAGGAACACAAGAGCCAAAGCTTGACTTGGCAAACTCTTTGCCTGGCATTGTCAGACTAACAATTCCCCAAAAGAGCTTGGGCATGTTTGATATTCAGTTTTATTTCTAGGTAATATTGTGTGTTACAGGAATTGGCTTGAGATATCTAGACAGGATATTTTTAGTCGAGCTACTTTCCTTGTACTTGTTATTTGATTTGAACCTATGGATATGTCTGTATTTTGCTTACTTTAGGTTTTGGATCACCCTTCTGCTACACGAACAGTCTCAAGTTCACATGGATTGCTATGATCATGGCAGATAGAAAAATGGAAGTGCAGACAAACCAATAGCACTTAGACTTAGATACTTCTTCACAGGGCTGCAGCAACATATTTTCCCCAACAATCTGGGTTATCATTTTACTGATCTCAGAAAGATGGAAGGCTGAGTCCAACATGAGCCGGTGACAATCAAACTGCTGGCAGTCGGCAGAATTAGGCTGAAATACTGCATTCTAACTGCTGTGCCACTGAGTCATAAAATAATTTTAGGGATGCACAAGTGTATGACAGTCCATGATTCAATCTAAAACTGTCTCAAGCTGGACTATATGATTGCTTCATCTAATATACAGTCTTTGCTCTGATTGGTAGCAATAACAGAAGATAGCAATTGCTGGGGATCTTTTAAATGTGACAGCTATCCTCTGCTACTGAGCTTTGTTCTACTAATCCACACTTCTATAAGAAATGACAGATGCATCAATAACAGAAGAAAGCTCAGCAGCAGAAGACCTGTATCTTAAAGATCTCCCTGATTTCATTCCTAATATCATCGGGTATCTACTACTTCCTAAAACCCTGAAGAGCTATGCTTCAAAGTGCACAGGAGAACTTTTATAATATCCATCTGCTATTCCTTTGAGCAACAATTTCCAGGCTGTCCTTGAAAAGACTTGGTTTAAGGAGTTGTAGACAATTGTACAACATCAATGTGCTCTCCAAAGCACCATTTTGCCTTTGATTATGAAGCACTGCACAGGCCTAATGAAAAGTTGCTACTTGTATGTGTCAACAATACATCAAATTTCAAGTGTTCCTTTTCTGAAGAGGAAAACAAAATTGACTCTCAACAATGGATGAAATAATCTCTTCAACAAAATTTCATCCTTTCTTTTCCAAGCATGCATTCAACTTGTTACCAGATATTTTGTTACTCTGAACAGGCATTGTTTTTCACATATTTGTTACATATTTCAATTGCAATTTTGATTGTCTTGAGTAGATTTGTTAAAAGATTGCTATTAAGAAAAACGGTTGTTATGTTTTCTAAGATTTTGAGATTCATAGCCCTGAACAGATGATGCACAATATAATTTGGAAAAAAATGACACTAGCATTTATAAGAGTTCAGATCATTTAAAAGGAATTGGAAATCTTGAGTTAATTCCAGTAGTATTTTTTTAAAAAAAGAAAATGTATCCCTAAGGAACAAATCTAATACAATGGACTAAAGCATTAATATACAACTTGATTTGCAAGAGCATGTCTTTAAAGCTTTGGGTTAAAAGAAATAATATTCAGACTAAACTTACCAATTACATTTTAAATTATGTAATTTGCTTCCATCAATTCATCTATGATCCAAGCACAGCACATGTCTTCAATTTTCCATTTTCAAGTAACACAGTTAAGGAGCATGGTGGCTTGAGGGGTTAAGATGTGAGTTAGAGGTAGTGCAAACTGGTGTTTGAGACCCAACTGTTGCCATGGGTTGGGGTGAGCTTCTGTCCTTCACTCCAGTTCCTGCCAAGGACATGAAAGGGGTCCCCAACTGGGCATCTCCTAGGCAATGTTGATGTCACCAGCTAATCCTTTCAACCTGAAAGCATCTTGTTTCTTCTGACATGAATGCAATGTGAAGTGACCCAGTCTAAATTTAAAGACAAAGTCTAAGAAATAAGAGGAAAAATATTGTCAAGTGGGAGCAGCTGGATAACAGATTGAGCAGGCTTCCAGATCACCTGGTCTTAATCTAGTCCTATTCTACAGTGCCATTGATAGAATTGATGTCCATAGTTGAAGTGATCGAATTGGAATTTTCACCTGTGTTGTTTCTGGTGTTAGTTTGGGTTTGGGGTTTTGATATTATGTTTCCTCTGCTTTGGAAGCAGATAAAGGGTCATTTGGATGTGTTCTGTAGTGCCTGAATCTTCCAATGGTCATTGGGAGCAGCCCTTGACAGAACAAACTAAATGCAATTAACTGCAAAGTTTTGATGAAAAGAAGGTGGCCTTCTGTTTATTTCTTTTTTGTTTTTCTACTTTACCTGTTTTCCAGGGGCTCAAGGTGGCTTATATAGGAATTATTGTAACTTCTCAGCAATTGGTCTGTGAGAATGAATAGGTTACCTCAAAGCCACCCATTGTTTCAAGTCTGAGAGGGACATGAACCTAGATCTATTATTATTTTCTAATTTCTAATTTCTTTTTCTTTTTATAATTATTTTTTATTAAATTTGCTCTAGTTATTTATTTTCCCTTTGGTTCGTAGATTATAAAGTTTCTCTCCCCCCCCCCTCATATAATACAAAGGGGGCTTTAATAAGTAAAGAGTTTTATATTGAAACCTCTCGTATAACAATTATTTTGATGTGAGTTGCAATGTTTTTTAATGTTATACTCAGTTTGAATAAAAAGAAACCCAATAAATTAAGGCTGTACTATTGCCATTTGGAAAAATCATGAAACTAAACCTCACTTACCTTGGCTATACCATGTGGGGGAATTCAATGGAGAAAGCAATTATATTTGGAAGAGTTAGTGGTAAAAGGAAACCAGCCTGTCAAAGAACAGGGTGGTTGGATACCATCAAAATTGACACCAGCCAGAACATAGAAAAACTTAGAGGAGTAGTGCACGATTGGAAGATGTAGAGAGAATTTGCCCATAGAATCACCAAGAGTCAGACATGACTAAATGGACATCATCATCATCATCGTTGTCTTTGTCTTAAATTATAATTAAAATTGACAGAATATTCTGTGACTCCTTTCCATTCTCAATATTCCTAGATATTTAAATTATAAAAGACTAATGGTTTTTAAACATATTATATAAGCAACAGTATATAGAAGCAACACAAGTACTAAGATTGAGTAAGAAAAATTAATAACTACATTATTAGTATGCAACATGCTAATATTAAGGGGGAAAAGGAGAATAAAATTGCCTTTTCCAGAGCACTGTGTGTAGAAAGTTAGTTTTGTTGTTGGAGTATTACATCTAAATCAGAATAGACACAATCTAATAATTTTTCCACATTATCTAACATTAGATACTACATTACTGAAAGGCATAAGATGCCTAATTTTAGGGTAATACATCACACAGCACTATTTCACCCTCCAAATTCCTTATCAGTTTGTATATGACTATGAATATCAGTGATTTCAACCAGTCTTTTCCTCATTTGTGGAATAGCTGATGAAATGGCTCCCATTTATTGTCAGAGTGTGGACAAGGGCATGTTTTCAGTCCTGTTGTGGTGAGGGATTTTGGACTTGTGTCCTGATTGTTAATTCATTTTATCTACATATACAGTGTATGATTCCAGAATTTTTATACCTGGACAAAGTAGAGCACTTTTTGTAAAAGCCCCTTCCCTCCATGGTAAAGCTCACTTAAAACTGACTGATAGTTGAACATCATAGATCCTGGGCAATTATTGTACTTGATAGCTGAGGAGGCATTGCCATTTTATTAGACAGCCCACTCCACAGGGTGAGTAGAACATTTTAATCTACCTAAAATCAGGTAGACTAAAATGTTTTACCCTTAACTTACCCCATTTTCAGGTCGTTTATCTTTTGGATTTTTGGAAATTAACAAATGAATATGTGATTTGCTGGGACATTTAATATTCTTCTTTTGAAACAAGGCTTTATTGCAAACAATGCAATCAATAATAAATGAAATTTTTTTAGGTGGAAGCATTTCCTCTCCTGTTATTTTTACATCCTTTCCAAGAGTTTGCAGTGGTTGAATAGATGGGGAAAGCCTTCATATTTCATTCTGTGATCATTTGAAATAAGGTTCACAGTGTCACTTTACTTTTACCTTCATTTTTCAGATAGATTTCTGGATGATTCTGCCAGTTCAAACTTTGGAAGACAGGGGAACGAAGGAATTCTACTACTGTTAGTCTTCAAAGAAAACACGCAACAATGGTAAGAAAATTTTCATGGCAAAGAAATCAAGGGAGTGCTCTGTAATTTTAAAGAGCAATCCACTATCTTTTTATCCATACCAATTTAGTATAGATACAGCTGATTTACTTCTCATATGCCTGACAAACCTTATTAAATTGACTTCAGAGTGGAATAGGACCACGTGATGGATCCATCTCTTCCTGCCACAATGGTACAGAAATAGTCTTTTCTTTGTTATGTTTTTCATTTCTGTGAACTTATTCCTTTGGTTTATTTCTGGCAGCAGCTGGGTCACAGTCTGTGCTCAAGAGCTAAAAAGGGTTAGTCCAGGTTAATACTTTGATGGGACATTATATGGCTTTAGGTAGGCGAGAAATTTGAAATGTCATTTTAGGAGGTTCAGAAAATCCATTTTCTCTTCTGGAGCCAGAAACAAAATTTCATATTATATATAAAGCTTTTGTTCATTACTCCGTATGTGTTAAAAAGCTATATTTATGAATTAAACATGCAGAATGTCAACTGCTCCATAAAAAAAAGTTTTCCCCCCATCTTTTCAACCAATAACATCTCTCTGTTGAAGGTGCAATAGGCCATATATGTCTTGCATCAGTAATATAACCTGATTGCATTCAATGATTTTTCATCCAAGGGCACTAGAGAAAACATTGGAAGTGATTCATATTTAATTCTAAGACTCTGACATATCATAGCCAAGATGGTAGTAACCAAATGCAAAGATGATGAGAGAACAAACATACCAGAAAAGTTTCCTCAAACAAGATGAGGAAGTCACTTTGAACGGCTACTGATTTTCTATTCAGTTGTCTGATTTGCACTTCCTTCTTGTCCAGCACATGAGCCACCTACCATTTTGGAATAATGGGAATGGAGGACATTGTCCTCAGCCTAGTGTTAGGCTGCTGAGAAGGTGGCCTCTTCCCAGGATTTCTTAATCTTTAGCAAAAGTATCATTTCACCCAGTGGTGGGATTCAAAATTTTTTAGTACTGGTTCTGTGGGCATGGCTTGGTGGGCATGGCAGGGGAAGGATACTGCAAAATCTCCATTCCCACCCCACCCCACTAACCTGCTTTCCAGCACTGTTCTCCTGTGCAGGGCAATAAAAGAAGACACAGCCAATCAGCTGGCAGAAAATAGATGGGGGCAGGGCCAGTCAGAGGTGGTATTTGCTGGTTCTCTGAATTACTCAAAATTTCTGCTACTGGTTCTCCAGAACTGGTCAGAACCTGCCGGATACCACCTCTGATTTCACCCAGTCTCTACTTTCCAGTGCAAATAGAGTGGTTCCAGTCTGATTGCTGTGCTTTATTTTCTCTTGCACAAAAGCTTCTGTTTGTTCTATTTGACTGCTATGTGTTTTGGTGGGCACCTACCCTGTCCCCTCTGTCTGCCATCAATGGCCACTTGGTATCTATTTTTATGGGTTCTGTGTGTGTTGCAATGGCAAAATGTTGGGTATTAATATGTTGTAATATTATAATTCCTTTTACCAGGTTCGGCAGAGGAAAGATGTAACTTTTAATTTTTTAGTTGAGCAAAATTGATGAAAATTCTGTCACATTTTCTTTTCTAACCAAAGTGAAATGGTTCTCCATCTGCCTGTCAGTGCTCAAAAGATGCACCCAAGCAAGGAAAAATAATTGGTGTTTACTTTCCTGAGTGGGCCAGAAAAAGAAGCAGGAAAAACTACTCCTCGGGGAATGGGAAGTATGGTATCATTGTCCACATGAAACACTCATCTGGCCAAAGCATATACATCTGGTGAGAATTCTTATGCCAGTTTTTGTACAGGAAACAAGTAATGGAAGATTGCAATCAGTGGTGGGATTCGAAAAAAAATTTCTACCAGTTCTATGGGCTTAGCTCGGTGAGTGTAGCTTAGGGAAACGTGGCTTGGTGGGAGTGGCAGGGGAAGGATACTGTAAAATCTTCATTCCCACCCCACTCCTGGGGGAAGGTTAACCTTCTTCGAACTACTCAAAATTTCTGCTATCGGTTCTCCAGAATTGGTCAGAACCTGCTGAATACCATCTCTGGTTGCAATCCTGAAAACCTCATTAAATCAGCACAATTACAATATAGTATATAAGAAACATCAGCCCTTTGAAATTTTCAAGTATATCTAATGCCAACGTGCCATTCTGATCTTCAAAAATGCATGTTAACAAGATCAGGGAAATAAAAATGCCCAAATAACAGAATTTATTTATTAACCAATTAATCAAGCAAGCAAGCAAACATTTATTGTCAATGCACAACATGTGTACAATGACATTGAAATCTTTTGGAATTAAATTGAAATCTTACACAATCCAGTTAATTTTTTTCTATGTTTTGATTTATATTAATGAGAAGGTTAGTGTAGTGATTGAAGCATCAGGCTAGATACCAGGAGACTGTGAGTTCTAGTCCTGCCTTAGGCACAAAACCAGCTGGGTGACCTTGGGCCCGTCATTCTTTCTCAGCTCTACGAAGTTTGCCCTTGCACAAAATGTTATGGAAATTTTGCCAAGAAAACTGCAGGGAATCAGGTCATTATCTCTATTTCAATGTAGGCTTCACCACATTTTTAAGGTATAATATTTTTGCAATGTTTGGATTCTTTTATAATATTTGATATTGTCTGTGCAATATGCAAGTTGAGCATTAATAGGAGCAGATACCTTACATAGTCTGACACTTTCAACTCTAATCCTAGATCTCATTCTAGATCTCCAGGGAGGAAACATTGCATTTTGAAATATTTTTAGCTCGTGAGGTTTTCAAAAACTATCTGGTTCAGCAGTTAAAACTATAGCTTCACGCTGGGCTAAAATTTATATTATGTGTTGTCTCATACACAGAGAAAAGGATTACTTTGCCTTTGAAAGAAGACTACTAAGAAAAGCTTTTGAATGAAAAAAAGACTCCTTCAGACCCTCTTCCCCTCCAACGATGCTCAGAACGGAGCATGAGGTGCCAGCATGTACAAGTCAGGCTGCCATTCCACTTTCATGAGCCTCAAAAAGCAAACACAATAGGACAAAGCATGAAATGGATCTTGTCAGTCCCCTGTGAAATGTGCTGCGTGCTCAAGAAAGTATATTTCAATTTCATTGTATTCCTTTCTGTCACAAGGACACATAATTATGTGAAATTATTTGTGCACTACATCAAGAAAAGGGAAGTGGTTTCCATCATCACTCCATTTCTCTCTCTCTGCTTTTCTTTTCTTTCTTTCTTTCTTTCTTTCTTTCTTTCTTTCTTTCTTTCTTTCTTTCTTTCTTTCTTTCTTTCTTTCTTCCTT
>BHFT01036604.1:0-50011 GCA_004320025.1 Laticauda laticaudata | reverse complement strand
GGCTCTATCGAGACACCAAGAGAAGCAGGCAGCTTGGAGAGAGAAGGCGGAGAGCCTGGGCTACACTTCGACAAGTCCTCCTCAGGTGTGGAAGCACATGCACACCTTGGTACAGGAGCAGCACCTCAAGAAGTCTGGCCAGGCCGCAGTCAAGCTCACCGACCGGAGACCTTACGTGCTGGCCAAGTGCAGCTTCTGGAGGGTGATGTCCGCCACCGCAGTGAGAGGCCCCCCTGTCAACCCTCTCTCTCAGGCAGCCCACAGAGAGCCAGTCCTTTCTGGGCCAAGAGTTCAGCTCCTTGTCCAGGCAGGTATCATTGGACGTCCATGACGGAAGACCCCCTCGCCGACAGCCCTGCATCCCCATGGCGGAGCACATGGAGGACCCCCCTGCATGCAGTGGGAGCAAGGAGAGGGCCAATTCCACCAGAGACCAACCCACACGCCACACCCAGCTCCACCTCCACAGAAAGCAGGCAGAGAGCCAGTACCGGAGGGGCAGAGCACCACACTGTCCTTGCTGGAGATCAGGGACACCATCAAAAGCAGCCGTAGATCCCTCTCTCAGCTGGTACACACCAACCATACCATCTCCAACCGCAAGCCCTTCCTCACTACGTCAACCAGACCCTCATCGAACATGTCCGAATCACAGTACCAGGTGGTAAAGGACAGGATCACAGGTCTCTCTGCACAACCCTCCAGGCCCAGCTGAACCTGCTCCTACCCAGTCAGGTCTGCTCCTCCACCCCAGGTGATGTCACAGCCCTTCTAAGGCTTTCCCACAGGCCCTCACCTACCAAGGCTATGGCTACCAGGAGTTCCAGCAGCACAGGCAGCCCTTCCCAGTCCAGGCACAGGTACATTCGGATGCCACTGGTGCCACTTGATGCCACGATGCCACCAACACCACAGAGCCACCCATGCCACAGATGCCACCCACGCCACAGATGCCACCCATGCACAGATGCCATCCACGCCTCACCTCGCTCAGCTGCAGACCAGACAGCCCCACTACACTCCTCCTTCCTCACCCCACAGCCAAGCCCGCCTCAGAACATCTGTCATCGGTCTTGGGACTGACACCCCATGTCATGGAGGAAGGGGCTCTCAACATCACGGGACTGAGCCAGGCTCTCTGAGAGCTTCCTCCACACACCATCCCCTGTTGTCCTCTTGGGCCAGGCACCCCAATGGGGCCTCAGACCAGCACTCCAGCGGCAGCCACCTCCACAGCACCTGTGGGATGGGTAATTAGTTGCAGGATGGGTTAGGATAGCAGTGGGATGGGCAGGGATACCTGTGGGATCGGTAATAGCTGTGGGATGGGCAGGGATACCTGTGGGATGGGTAATAGCTGTGGGATAGATAAACCTCCAGTGCAAGCATAGTGGGACTGTATGGTCTAACCTCCCGGTGTTCACACCTATGGCCCTTTATTATCAATAACAATGTAATCATTCATCAACACATTTTCAACATAAACACAACTCTTTATTAAAATGCCCTATTCATTGTAGGGCCACTCAACATACATGGTAAATCTTCATCAGTGTGATGTAGACAGGCTGAAAGAAGCATCCATTAAGCATCTATCATCCTGTCTTGCCACTCCACTGCTCCAGCTGGGGAGTTGCACCAGTGTTTCAGGAGGTTGCGCTGCTTCTTCCCTTCACGTGAAGGCTCTGTTGGGGCCTTGCACATCCTCAGTGTCTATCAGGTTTCGCCCTTGCCTCCATTCACCAGGCTCCATGTCCCCATTCCCTTGTTGGCAGTCCATGAGCCTGTTCTGCAACATGTGGTAGAAGTACCTGAACCTGTTGGCCAAGATGCCAAAGGCGTTCTCCACCACCCGCCTTGCCCTGGACAGTCTGTAGTTGAAGATCCTCTCTTCACGGGTGAGGCATCTGGAAGTGTAGGGCTTCATGAGGTAGGTTCTGAGGAGAAGGCGTCATCCCCACGATGAAGTAGGGCACATCTTGTATGTGTTGGGCAGGGGTTCTGGATCTGGGAAGCCCATGATGAAGGTTGCGTTCCAGCCCCTCCTAGAGGTGATTGGCATTGTATACCTGGGCATCTGAAATGACCCGTTACCTGAAGCATCGATGTACATGAACTTGTAGTCAGCAGCGACCATGGCGATGGGGATGATGCTGAAGAAGCCCTTGTAGTTGTGATAAGTGGACGCTGAGTTGGCTGCAGCTTTGCAGGCCACATGCTTGCCATCTATGGCTCCAACACGTGTGTGGGAAGTTCCACTTCTGATACCACTGCTCTGCAACTTTCTTCCCATCCTTCTTCATGGAGGGCACTGGAGGAGCTCCTCCAGGTATTCTTCGATGATGGCCTGCACCACTTCTCTGACCACAATGCTGATGGTGTTGTGTTGGCACCCTCCAGGCGCACTGCATGCTCCTGTACATGGTCCCTGAGGCCAGTGGCACAGAGTCAGTGCCACCTTCAGCCCAGGTTCAGGCTGGGCTGGAAGTTGGTGTTTGCCTTGATCAACCTGGGTCTCAGCTGCTCCCAACAACTTCGGCAAACATGGTGTGCATCCTCATGAAGTTCTGGAATGTACGAGAGTCTTCGTTCCTCAGCTCCACCATCAGCTTGTTGTACAGGCCGTACTTGGCTCTTCTCACGATCCATCTTTGGACCAGACACTTCTTGGACGCCTCCTTTTCTTCCCGTAAAACAGGTGAGAGAGGCTGTAGAGGGCTTCGCACTGTTGTAGAACGATGGCAGCTACCAAAAAGGAGTGTGTGATGATCCATGGTGGAGATGACTGATGCTGTGGAAGAGCAAGAGCAAGATGAAGGCTGAAGAGGTCTGCACAGCAGGGCTGCTGGACTGAAGTGAGATCCATGTGATTTCTCCCCCTTTTTATAGGAAATATAGGGTTTTCCGTTAGGATGTCCTTTTGCATCCTTAGACATCCTGCAGACATCTTAAATATCCGAGATACGTCTCCTATACGAACATTTTTTCCATTTTAATGCTTTGTATGCGAGCTGCATCCGCTTTTCATCCTTTCTTCCATCCGTGCTACTTACGCTGCGTGTCCATTCCGCGTCCGTTTCGCTTCCTTCCCTGTGTCCGTTTTCCATGGAGCAGATGCGAGTTGCGCGGATGCGCAGCAGATGCCTCGCGGATATAGCGGTTCGTAACGGATTGACGACGGATGTAGAACGGATGTTCCCCGTATGCGTTGCGGATGCAGAACGACGTTGTTGGATACATTTTCCACTCAAAAGTTTTGTGCAGCTCAAAAACTTTTTGAGCGGATGAAATATCAGTAGACGGATGCTGGACGGATAGAGAGTATGAAAAACGGACGCAGTGAGTACAGAACGCAGAACGGATGCATCATGTTAACCAATGGATGGCAAGTGTTTCTCTCTGTTTTACATCCTCTTTCCATCCGTTGGTGCTGTGTGACATGGGGCTTTAATCAGTTTGTTTTATGTCCATTCTAAGTTACAATGGCACTGAAAAAGTGACTTATGACTACTTTTCAAGCTTATGACCATTGGGTCATGTGATTTCCATTTGGATGTTTGACAACTGGTACTGTGCCCTAGATCAGGAGTTTCCAACCTGGGCAACTTTAAGACTTGTGGACTTCAATCCCCAGAGTTCCTCAACCAGCATAGCTGGCTGAGGAACTCTGGGAGTTGAAGTCCACAAGTTTTAAAGTTGCCAAGGTTGGTGACCTCTGCCCTAGATCATGTGATCATCTTTTGCAACTTCCTGACAAGCAAAATCAATGGGGAAACCAGATTCACTTCATAATCATGTTACTGATTTAACTGCAGTGATTCACTTTCAGTGATTCACTACAAAGAAGGGGGAGTCAAGCTATTCTTCAAAGCTCCTGAGGGAAATTAATCAAGGAGAGAAGCAACCTGGAACTTAAAAGAAATTTCCTAACAGAACAATTAGCCAGTGGAACAACTTGCCTCCAGAAGTTGTGAATGCTCCAACACTGGAAGTTTTTAAGAATGGATTGAACAACCATTTGTCCATCATGGTTTTTTGTCTAATTTTCCTGCCTGAGCAGGGGGTTAGACTAGAAGACCTCCAAGGTCCCTTTTAACTCTGCTTCTATTCTAGTCTATTCAACAAATGTGGCAAGAAAAGTTGTAAAATTCACTTTACAAATTTCTCACTTAGCAACAAAAAATTCAGGTTCAGTTGTGGTTGTGAGTCAAGGGCTACCTGTACAAGGATTGGAAGAGAAAACTGAAATATTTGCCTCCCATTTCACCTTGCAAAGCCCCTTCATGCCTATGACCTGTTAATCAAACAACCTGACAGGCAGCGAAAGCTGCCTTACTAAGTGTTCAGCTAAATTTACCCAAACCTGCTTCACCTCAAATTAGTTAGAGCAATTAGTAGTTGTTTTCCTGCTGGCAGGTGATGCTCGGTGGAATAGAAATGGTGCCAAGAGACTCGGCTAATTCTTTTGCTACCTGCCATAGGTAATTAAAGAACAACAGGTTCACTAGCCTCGTTTCTAGGGATTGGCAGCGAGTGGAGACATACAATTTTATTTAGCCTACTCATGATCCAATAACTGGGGCAGAATTTTTCTCCCTTAGTCCCATGTGAAAAGTTTTCTTAAGGACTAAGGGAAAAAAATATGAGAGAAGGGAAATACAGAAGGAAAAAACGGTGGAATCAAGGGGACGCATATTCCTTTCTGAAAAGTTTTGCCTTAGTCCCTTGTGGTAAACAAGGCAATTTATACCTTGCCCCTTAATTTCGTATCTAAAGAAGGCTTGAAATATTGAAGAAGAGAAGGCAGAAAGTGGCATCCAGATAACTTTTCTCTTTCTTCTTCTAGAAAAGAAAACAAACAGGGGGCTTTTAGCCTTCTTGGATGTAGGTAGAGAAATCTGAAAGCCCAAGCAACATACTGGATATCTCAAACATAACTTTGGCTGTTTTGTCACGACTGATTTAAGGCACTCCCACCAGGAGATGCGTTGGCATGAAAAGAAACACCAGCATAAGTTTAGATACTGTTTTGCATTCTTTAATGCTGTTATGACTTCCAACCAATTAATATCTAGATTTCCAGATGTGGTATTCCTGATAAATTAAAGTGTGAATTAACTGAGGTCAGAGTTGGCTCACTGTCAGGGTTCTGACAGATGCCCTAATTAAATCATGAGTTGCAAGTCAAGCTTCAAAAGAAATCCAGTGATTTATTAGGAGCTTCATGCCGTCATGGACCAGGTAGAACCAACTCTGACCTTAGTTAATTTGTGCTTTGCCTCTGACCCTGTTCCCCCCCCCCCCANCTGACCCTGTTCCCCCCCCCCCCATACGTGTTATCAGTCACATTCCCCAATGAAGCAATTTCACAGATTGTAAAAGTCACTGTGGGTTCCCATGGAGACGATCTAGGTGGATTGGGTGGGATGTGCCTTGTTTTGATTGAGATACCAGCTCCTTGATGCAGCAGCAAAGTTCACTCTCCCGTTCCCCATGCCCATGGCAACTTGAGAGCAATTCAGGGATGCTTTGTGAGTTGACTTACACCCTCTTTTGCTTTCTGCTTCTGCCATCCCTCACTTGGTGCAACACTATCCAGCAGACAAATCAGGGTATTTTTGAAACATTTCACACTTTTGTATTTGTTGCTTCTCTAAG
The DNA here is from genome assembly GCA_004320025.1 of Laticauda laticaudata. NCBI lineage: Eukaryota > Metazoa > Chordata > Lepidosauria > Squamata > Elapidae > Laticauda > Laticauda laticaudata. Next base: position 44,353 of record BHFT01036604.1, on the reverse strand, counting down.
ACTGCTGTCTGTCCCTCCTCCCACATCCTATTTATGTGTCTCACAACTTAAAAATAATTTGACATAATGAAGAAACATATGGGAAGATCAATCTGAGTCATAAATACGTGTCTATAATAATATTTAAATTAAATGAGCAGGGCCAAAGAGTTTATAATTCAGACAAATACAGTATAATTAGATATAGAGAAGGATATACCAGGGCAGAAATAGAGAAGAATGTGTCATGGTTAATGTTGAAAAATTGGGAACTGTTGCCAATGCTTTAACACAGAAACTAGCTTTTGTTCTGGGAGACATTTCTATTATGTAAATTATCTAAATTCAAGACACAGGCTGGGCTTAGCAGCCAACATTCTTCTTTATTCATTCATATGAATTCAGACCTCCGCACACATAATCATCTTTCATTCATTTATTTATTTAAGCAACCAGGGGTGGATTCCTTGGCTTTAGGGAAGCGCCTCTCCTGGAATGTAGACCAGGGAAGAAAACAACAGTTTTGCATATTTCCACATTATGCATTTTGAGAAGTCCATGGAGATGTTTTTTGAGAAGTTTATGGGGGAGATTCTGCTTTGATTACTGAAGGCTAAAGGAGCAGCAGAAAACAGATAATCAGAGTTTGGAAGGGACCTTGTAGGTCATCTAGTCCAACCCCCCCCCCCCCAAGCAGGAGACCCTACACCATTTCTGACAAATGGAAGTCCTAGACTTCTTGAAAGTCTCAAGTGATGGCGCTCCCACAACTTCCGAGGGCAAGCTGTTCCATTGGTTGGATGCTATAAATGGATGCCGTTTGTAAGAACTTGTTTTTAAAGTGAATATATATGGCTAGTCCTTGATTTATGAGGACTATTTCTAAGCGAGACAGTTGTTAAGTGAGTTTTGCCACATTTTACAACCTTTCTTGCCATAGCTGTTAAGTGAAACACTACAGTTGTTAAATTCGTCACATGGCTGTTAAGTGAATCTGGCTTTCTCATTGACTTCGGTTGTTGGAAGGCTGCAAAAGATCATCACATGGCCTCAGGACACCGCAGCCGTCATAAACATGAGTCAATTGCCAAGCATCTGAATTTTGATCACATGGCCATGGGGATGCTGCAAAGATTGTATGTGTGAAAGGTGGTCATAACCCACTTTTGGGGGGAGGGTTCGAATGGTCACTAAATGAACTGCTGAAACTCAAGGACTACCTGTATTGCATTTTAACATAAACAGGTTAAATAGGTCTATAGTTAAAAAATTAAATGAGCAGGGGAAAACAGGTTGTAACTTAGACACATATAATTAGATTGTGGAGAGAGAGGACAATCCAGGTAAGAAGAAATGGATTGTGCCCTAGCTAATCATGTAAAGCTGGGCAGCTGAAACAGACTGGCTACTTTAATACATAAGCTTTCAGAAGTCCTAGAAACTGGCTTCCTTGAGATGTCCATACAAGTATTCCTCAGCTTTTTTTTTAATTTGCTAAAGCCAACACTGCCAAATCTCCAACCATGGGGAGAAAATCAACGAGAGGGCTTTCCTCTTTTGAAAATTTCACCAAATACTCATTCTTATCTCTTCTTGTTTTACCACACATTTTAAAGTGATCTATTTAGACAGAATTCACCTTTACTTTTTGCCTGACACATTTAACTATCACTTTAATGTAATTCTTCCACTACCTTCTACAGCATTTTCAGAACTTAACTTTTCGCAATTTTCCCATCTCTGCTAATTCTCCAACCAAGGCACACGTGTTTATGTATTTGTTGTAATTTCCTACCATTAATATTTTTGCCAGGAAATGCCAGTTCAGAAAGCTAAACTAGGAAAGGGAAGGGGAAGAGGTGGGGAGATAAGTCAACTTTACATTCAAATAAACCAAATTTATATTCCTGTCTTTTACTTTTAATAACCTTGTTCTTTAGTTCCTTCAAATAATGTCCTAAAATGTTCTTTTCATTTTTCTTTGTACTGTATCCCAAATTTTTCAAGCTTTAAGAAGCCTCTTTCATGAGTCTAATATATGAAAGTTATCCATATCATTTTTGTGATTTGTGATTTGTATACCCCTGTCTCTTTTCTATGTCAAGTGTGCAATCTTTTCCATATTATTACTGCAACTTGTCAATTCAAAATCCACTTTCAGATCAGTCTGTTTTATCTGGAAAATCTTGTTCCTCTTCCAAAACATGTTTTGAACACAATCTGTTTATAAAGGCAGACACTTCTGTTAAAATGCACTCCTGGGTACATTGTTTGAAAATATCCTTCTGTTGGTCCAATGTTAAAATATTTTGCTCCATTCTGTATTAGTAAGTCAAATTTAAGTGTTCTAGTTCCTTCTAGTTCCCTCTAGTGTTCAATTTGCAAAGTCCCGGCCTACCGTTAAAAAAAATTTGAAACAAAAGCATTTTTATGGAAAATAATATTATAAATAATTCAAAAATCTTGTTTCAAATGTATCTTTGCAACTTTTTAAAACCAAAGTTTCAGCCACCTTTTTGCTATTGTTTTTTTTTTAATTTGATTTGTCAATCACTTACAAGATAATAAGTATAAGAATAAACATAGTTAAGAATACATGAAATGGATACATATAAGAAAAATAAAAGAAACAATAGGACAGGGACAGTAGGCACATTGGTGTGCTTATGCACGCCATAATATTTGCTCCTTGTACTTGAAAGTTATTTTGCTAAGGATAGAAGTAAAAGTAGTGGGTGGCCACCTAATGAGAAGGAAGGACTCACTGGAGAAGAGCCTGAGCTTAAATGGACTCCAGAAGATGGTAGAGGACAGGAAGACCTGGAGGAACATGGTCCATGGAGTTGTGATGGGTTGGATACTTTGCAACTAATAGCAACAACTGTAAAATTCGTATGTTCTCTGATGGTCAGTGAAAATTACCTTCAGGGATAAAGACAAGAGATACTGCCTAGGAAACGATCAGACAAAAGAAAGGGAAACCCCCAGTGGCTTAATGGTCAGAGAAAGAAATTTAGGAAGGACCCACCCTAATTGATCAGGCAGATAAAGGTGGCAGGGAAATATTTTTTACTTTCAGACTTGCAATATTCTGTAAAGAATTGTAAGCCTGTTCTGCAGGCTTACAATAAAGTAGAATCAGCTCATCTAATTTTGCTTTCTGTCTGATTTACCTGGGAGGGCTGACAGGTTCCTAAAGGCAGTCAACAAGCAATTTCTGAAAGTGATTAGAAAAGGAAGCACAGGAATCTGGTGCCCTTAAAAATGCAAACTAGATTGAACAAGATAACTATTGCTTTGTCTTCCAGGACTCGAAACCTGCTGGACTCTTGCAGTCTCCTTACAAGGAGCAACTGCATAGAGCAGTTGTGGGTGATCTCAGATCTATCCCTTGTCTAGAACTGAATTACAAGGAGAACTGGTCCTTGACTCTTCATTCCACTGTGATTAAGTGGATCCATCTTGAGTTCACCGTTTCTTCTCAATACAAACATAACTAATTGTGTGTTTCCAAAGTTGAATTGTTACATTATACCTGCTCTCTCATGGAGGAAGAAAAGTGGCTTTTCAGAGCTGGTACAAAGTCAGGTAAGCAAAGTCTCAATTCCCAAGAAAATGATAGCAGTCCAGAAGCTGATGCTGATTTTATAGAATTATTTGAGCTCCTGGAAAGTGGTGTCTTATTTTGCATGTACTGTACTGTATATATTCCTGGCTGAGAGCAACCATTGAGATGCACATTACAGAGTTCTGCCTTGGCTTGCCTTTCTTCCCCTGGCCTTCAACTCTCAGTAGTTCTTCAACCTTTAAATGCAAGAAGGCCTTGCATTTCTATCGGATTGATCCCATCATTCTGAAGAAATGACTTTATGCTAACATCCTTTTACAGATGCTCGTCGACTTGCAACCATTTGTTCTGTGACCCCTTGAAGTTACAATAGCCCTGAAAAAAATGATTTATGGCTATTTTTACCAAACTTACATACAACTGTTGCAGAATCCCCATGGTCACGTGATCAAAACTCAGAGGCTTGGCAACTGGCATGTATTTATGACAGTTGCAGAGATCTGGGATTATCTTTTGGGAACTTCTGATAAGCAAAGTCAATGGGGAAGTGAGATTCACTTAACAACTGTGTTATGAACTTAATCATCTACAGCTGTTTGTTATCATCTACATTAATCATCTTAATCATCTACAGCGAGTTTGGCTCCACTCTGTTCTCACAAATCTTTGCACAATTAAAAAAACATTCTTAATTTAGTGCTTTTAAGGCAGCTGATTCTACTTAAGGTTTTCTTATTCCATCTATTTGGTTCAGGTGCCATTGTTGCTTCAAAGTGATAGGAGATTGTAAAAAATTAATCACAGCTATTAAATGAATAACTTTTTTGGAGAAAAATTGTATTAAAATTATTTGTTTATTTGGGCAGTGGACCTGGACTTGACCTTCAAATTAAGGAGATTAAATATCCTTTTTTTGGCAAAGCAGTGGTGAATTGCTTTAAATAAATACAATGTTAATTTCCTACAAATCTAAATTGAGGTAGATACAGAGAGAAAAAGCTTTTTTTCTACTGTATACTAATGAATTACTATTCCCATCCTGATGGAGTTGTAACTGAGGAGTATTGGAACATGAACTAACAGATAATAGATAATCAGAGTTGGAAGGGACCTTATAAGTCATCTAGTCCAACCACCCTGCCCAAGCAGGAGACCCTACACCATTTCTGACAAATGGCAGTCTCATATAGTTAGGTCTTGTTCTAATCCAGGCTAACATAACCAAGATCGCTGATATGGTTTTTGGTCAACTGCCATATGTTAATATTTTTTCCCAGGGGAAATAATCAGATATTAATAGCTATTCATTTGTCAAACATGAGGGTATGAACAAGAATTGTTGTATATCACTGAAATCATGACAAATCAGCATATCATTTGTAGCAATGGAGTGTTGATACAGTATTTGTTTTTGTCACATTTGAATTAAGCTTTTTTTTCTGCAAACCCCCCCTCCCTAAAAATCAACTCTGGGACAATATGGTCACATTTTGTGAACATTTTTTATATAGCAATTTCCCAGGCTTTTTTTCTCTCCCTCCCCCCCCCCTTTTTTTTTAAAAAAAATTACTTCTTAATTTTGATGTCACATACTTAAAACTCTTTTTCTTTTATTCAGTAATATTTTAGCCCTGCTCCCTTTGGAACATTTGAGCCCTGTTAAATGTAGTCCACAATTTTCCCAGTTGGAAACAGGGAGAGGAGGTGACTAATTTCTTTCCTAATTTCACTTTTCCATGATACCCTCCTTTATTGTTGCTAAAACCCTCTACATTCCTACTGGTGTTTAAAATATTCCTAGCTAGGATGCAAGAAAATGCAGAAAGTGTCGGTACTCGTGGTAAAGGCATTCATTATTCACAGTAACATCCTGAAGTAAATTATTTCCTAAATTTAGATGAATTGGTATATTGTCTGCTTCTCTTTTGTGTGTACCGGTCCAGTTAAGTCCTTGAACTTAAGTGATCCTAACTCACTTGTAACTGATAAAGTAGAACACACCAAAGATAAGAAAATGGCACTGAAGACTGAAAAGGTGGGGGGTTATTTTGTGTTGGGTTTTTTTTTGCATTCTTAATAGAAACACTAGGATGCAAGCATTAATCTTCAATTAACAAGACTGTTTTAATGATATTGTTTATCCCATATCAATTTGTGTCACAGGATAATAAAAACTGTTACATCTGTTTCCTTATTTTCATCATTAAGCATTGGTTGCAATCATTTAATAAATGCCAAGAGAATGCAAATTACTAAAAATTCTGCAAAGTAATCAAAAAGAAGAAAGAAAAGCTATTTAAATTTCTGTGCCAGATGGATTATTCTAAATTGGCTATAGAGTTTTGATATCTACAAGTGTAGGAATTGTCAGATAAGCAATCTAGAAAAGTCAAACTTAGAAGGAGATTAAAAGCATCCACTGTAAAAATTCAGTTTAAAGTAATTGCATTATCCCTTGAGGGATTATTTTAATAATCCTATTGTGTCTTGTCTGTTGCAATCTTTTCAGCTACCTCAAATCTCCAAATAAGCTCCCTTTAAAAAAAAAACATGCAGTAAAAATATTCTGCAACTCACCTCAAATACCATTCAGCAGCTCATCTGAGAGGCAGCAAAATTCATGGGGGAACACTGGGAGGTTTCCAATTGTTCCAGATGTGACAGGTTTTTACTTGTTTTCTCTGTTACAATGATAAGCATTAGAAAGAGTTTGCTTTGGCTAAGAATCAGTTTCGGAAATTCGATACAGAGGAGAAATCTTATCCTCTTGTTGTCCTTGGCTTTAAAAGAAAGCATTCTCAAAACGTAGTCGCCCTCAAACAGAGACTGGGTCTTCTTGGGTGCTTAAGTGACAGGCAATTTGATCCCCAAAGTACCTAATCCTGCAACTGAAGTTAATCCCCTGGAAGTCAAATGAGCTAAACCCATATAAATGCAATAAGAAACCAATCACTTCTGGATTCTACCCAGATTGGAAAACAAATAAAAAATGAAAGCTAGATAGGGCAGCATTCCCTAAACTAACAGTCACTTCATAGGAGGGATCAACTATGCCTTAACTTCACATAGTAACTAAGAATTCTGATATTTGCAGTTTTGAGAAGCTGAGGTGGGACAATGAATTATCCCTTAAATACTTAGACATCTTTTTTTACTTTTGGCTTGGCCTAAAATAAAATAAATGATTGAGCAATAGGTCTATGGAGATTCTCAGTCATCCAAGTCATCTTTGCCCCAAAGGGGTTTTTTCAGGGGTGGGATTCTACCAGTGCGCACCTATTTGGTAGAACCGGTTGTTAACATTCTAAGCAGTTCAGAGAACCGGTTGTAAGAGAAGAAATTACTGGCCTAATCCTGTAAGGGAGGCAGGAAGGAAACATTCTGGTGTTGCTTACAGAAACTGCCTCTCGGTTAACCCTTATTACATTCTTGGCAGGACTAGACTTCCTGACTCAGGAATTTCTCTGGAGTTTTTTTTCCCCTCCTTTGCTGGTACTTTGCTTGTTTGGAGTGACCATTCAAAGTTACAATGGCACTGAAAAAAGTGACTTATGACCATTTTTCACACTTACGACTGTTGCAGCATCCCCACAGTCATGAGAGGCCAGGCAAGGAGATGCGTGCCTCAATGTGAGTGATATTGAGTTGGCACACCCAACCAATAACTGACCACCAAGCCATGTCCACTCAGGCACATGACCACCAAGCCACACCCACCAATTAAGCCACGCCCACAGAACTGGTTGTTAAAAGATTTGAATCCAACCCCTGGGCTTTTTCAGGACTCTCTGGTTTTTTCTTTGAAGATGTTTCGCTTCTCCTCCAAGAAGCTTCTTCATTTCAGGATGAGAAGGAAAACATCTTCAAAGAAAAACCAGAAAATCCAGTTTCCTCTTGATCAAGCAATACTCAATTCCTAGTTGGAAACAGGAAAAAGATTAGGACTTCCAGATCAGAGTTGTAAAAATTCAAATGGCAGAAAAGAGACGCCAAAGACACTTTTGGCTGTCATCAAAGAGTCCCCTCCCCCCAAATTTTGGGCACACAATCCTTACCAAGGTAAGGAAAGTTGAGTCTTAGGCCAATAGTCTGCCTTTAGAGCATCACCTAAGAACACTGAAATGATAGAAAGTCAGGGGTGGGATTTAACCGGTGTTACAACCAGTTTGGTGAGAGTGTGTTTTGCATGTGCATGTGCAGCATTTGAAACAAATCATCAGCTGTGCTGCCCAGACAGCTTACAAGTGCTGTGTGCGGGTGTGCAGCATTTGAGAATCCTCTTCTTTCCTGCTTTTTCAACTTCAGCTGTGCCATGCAAAGCAGCTGAGGTTGAAAAAGCAGAAAATAAAGGACACCAAGAGCCCGGGCGGATGGGTGGACCAACAGACGACCAGAAGGTCGTCTCAGCAAATTGGTTTGGTCTCAGCTGCTCTTCGGAGCTACCGGTTCTACAGAATCAGGCCGAACTGGTAGCATCCCACCCCTGTACAAAGTCTTTCTGCTATTTTGCCACAAAAGTAGCTGGGACGGCACTAGAAGTTGCTGTAAGTCGATATATCTAATGACATTTGGTTTTTTTATGGTTTTATGATTTTTTATGGTTTTATGTTTTTTATGATTTATGTTACATATTCAGATGAATGTTCAGGCTAGATTTGACATTTTGATCCACATATCAAGTCTTTCCCAAGAACATGGGACAGGCAGATGTTGATACTTGATGGTGTTAGAGGTATTATTGCAAGACATAAGTGTTCTGAGTAAAGTGGCCTTTTGCAGTTCACTGATGGTGACTTTGGAAACACTTCAAGTGATGTTCCAATTCTTTTGCAATTGTACCCAAGGCACCTATTACTATTGGTGCTATTTAACTTTAAATATATATATATATATTCCACCATACAAACTCAAATACAGAAGCCTGATGTGGCAGAGATAGATTCTGCTGAAATGTTTGCTAACAACTTTAAAAAGCATTACAATGAACGTGGGTTAATACCCGAAGGAAGCTAAACTGCATTTCATGTAAGTACCCACGAAACTTAAAAAAAACCAAAAAACAAAACAAAACACATATATATGTGTGTGTGTGTGTGTGTGTTTTGTTTTTTGTTTTTTTTTATATTTTTTTATATTTTTCCTTTTATTTTTTTATATATATTTTAATATATATATATATATATTAAAGTTTTTGTGGGTACTTACATGAATGCATGTTCAGCTTTCTTCGGGTAATTATCCCACATCACGTGTGCTTTTAAAGCTTAGCACACGTTTCGGCATAAATCTCATCTGCCAACATCAGCTTCTGTATTGTGTTCATCTGTGAGTTCAGATTCAACAGCCGTTTTCCAATTTTAAAATTGGCTGGCCTATTGCTGTGCCAGAATGGTTTTTCTGCATCCTATTGGTTGGAAGTCTTTGTCTGTGTTTATTGGTCTGAGTTGCTGTATTCTGCTTGATTGGTGGTTCTAATATCTTCTTGTCTGTTTTGTTCTGTTTTGTTCTGTTCCATCTGAGAAACAAATACAGAACTGATGATGCAGATGAAGATTCTGCCAAAACGTTGAACATTTAGCTTCTACTGGAAATACCTGGTGCAGCATATAAATGCGTAAGTACCCAACTTAAAAACCAACACACTGACATATTATTAACCAATGGGGGTGGTGTCTACCTTCTTGGTTTGCGAAACTTCGACTGACATCATGACGATTGAGAGTTGACAAGCACTAGATTGGATTACAACTGAACATATATATATATGCTGTAAGTACCGCCGCAAAACTTAAAAAACACACACACACACACATATATATATATATTATATCTAATAAACTATTTATACACATATATGTATGTTTGTGTGTGTGTGTGTGCTCTTCAGCTTCTTTGAGTTCTACAAACTCAATACAGGAAGCGCTGACGATTGCAGATGAGATTCTTGCCTGAACGTTGCTAACAACTTTAAATGCACAACTACATGAGTGGAAATACCACAAAGGATGCTGAACAGCACAGACATGTAAGTACCCTGCCCGAAAAACTTTAAAACAACACACAACACACACAAGCATATATCTATGTGATGTTGTGTGTTGTGTGTGTATATGTATAATAAATGTATGTTAATTATATATGTCAAGTTTGAAATTCTGCTCTAGAGGAAACTGTGTTTCTTGTGTAAAGGCCCTGTCCCACTGGCAGTTGCGGATGCAAAGAGATGTAAACACGTTAAAAAACTTGCCATCCTTGGAAAAATGCCTTATGCATCCGTTGTGTACTCTTGCATAGTGTTTCATATGCTGCTTATCCGTCGGAGGATTCCGTCGACTGCATTTCATCCGCACAAGAAGTTTTGAGTGCAAAACTTTGGTGAACGATGAACTTTCACCGTGGTACGATGTACATTCACGACATACGAAGCAACAACGTTCTATGTCCGTTTTATCATTCCGATAACGTCCGCTGTATCCTCTCTGCACCTCTGGCTCCTCACAACTCACATCCCGCTACAGCTGAAAATGGAAAGAGGGAGAAGAAAGCGGTACATGAAACATTGTATACAGTCGTTAGTAGCACGGAAATAGAAGGATGCATTGATCCAATATCCATCCGCGCGAGCATCCCTTTTCTTTCCTTTAGGCAATGTGATGCATCGCTTCATCCACTGTCATACCACTAAGCTTTCCTATGAACATCCGTTTAACATCCGCTGCTACATACTACCGTCACGTCGCGTTCTTTTCCGTTCTTTTCCCATTCTGTGTTATTTGCAAATTTTTGCCACTTTTTGAAAGTGGAGATGACAACGGATGGAGCCCTCCAAAATTTTGCTCATCGCTGTGTCCTTTATGCACTACGTTTTACGTCCGTGGCTTTGTCTGCATTCGCGCACAGTGGGACCTAGCTTAAGGCTGCAAATCCACACCCAGTAGATGTAAGTAGCAATCAACAAGTCTGTAACACAGGGGTCTTCAAACTTGAAAGGTTTAAGACTTGTGGACTTCAACTCCCAGAATTCCTCCTACAATCATGTTAGCTCAGGAATTCTGAGAGTTGAAGTCCACAAGTCTTAAACCTGTCAAGTTTGAAGACCTTTGCTATAACATATCAAATACTAAAAATTCTATTATGGTTTAGGTTTTTTTGATGAATCTGAGACATAAGAATATCTTCTGATTTTAGTGACCCAGTCTGGCCTGTCTATCCTTTTAAAAATACCTGGATGTTTGTACTTAAATGGTCCCTTATCACTTTATATCCCAGAACAGGTATCATAAGAAACTTCAGGTATGATCATGTTATTATTCAAATGATACAAATAATATAATTTGAATGATTTGCATAATGGTGTATTGGCACATATGATGTCACTTGCTCTTTATGCATTCCTCCTCTAAAAATACCCAGATTGTCAGTCAAGCATATTTGTAAAATTGAGACATATATTTCCCAGAGGTAGATCACCCAGTTCTGTTCTCTTCAAAGGATGTCAAATTGAAAGAGAGCCAATAGAAAATTATTCCAAATTTCTTTGGCTTTAAGAAAGTTTGATCACTGCCAAGGGGGGACAAAGTGGCATCACACACCTCACTTACATGATTGTCATTATGATACTGTTCCAGAAATCTATGTTACAGCCTCTTCAGGTTTGTGTTCACATCACCACAGTGAAAACTTGAAGGAATCCTGTTTTGTTTAATTTGCCAAATGCAATCATGCGTTATTATTTGTTTATGACCACTAGTAAAAGGAGAAAAGTCATTATAGAATAATCAAGAAATTGATTCCTTATCTTAATTTATTATTGTCTATTATGGATTAAATAAATCTTTTAAAGAATATAAGCAGAATATAAAGTTGATTTGTAGCAATACTAAAACTCAAATAGAGTTGAAGTAATGTGACTATCAGAATATAAACTATTGATAGGAATAACCAGTACCCTTTGTACAGATGCTTAAGACATCTGCTATCCAAGACTGTGTTTATCTGTAGCAATATTTGCCTCCTAAAATGTCATAATAATACTCAGCATCAGGAAAGGGGAGGAGTAGGAAATCTCCATGAAAGCAAGAAGTTAAAACAGAGCTTTAGATGGAAATAAAAGCTTTGTATGATAAAGTTTTCCCTATTTACTATCTGTGACCATATCCTACCTGCCATCTGGTGACAAGAACAGCTGTAGATTCTGGTAAGAAGTGGATGCCAGTATCCTGGCATTGTGCTTCTCAACTAGAGTGTAACCTCAGGAGTCATGTCTCTTGTAGAAAAGAATTTAGGAGTTTGTGCCTTGGTCATGAACATATTTTGGCTCAGATGCTTTGCTTTTTTTCCCCACCAGACTGTATATAAGAAATGAACTCAATGACATTTCCTTCATTGCTTTAATGCATCCCAAAAGGATAGGGAGTGCTGGTTTTGCATCTTTAGTTTCCACCTTTCAGTTCTGTAAAACCCAAATGGACACCATTCACAATTAGTTTCCAAGGGTAACAGTGCAAAACACAAGAGCCCTAGGCCAGGAGTCTCCAACCTTGGCAACTTTAAGACTTGTGGACTTTAACTCCAAGAATTCCTCAGCCACCTCTACAATCCCAAGCCATGGAATTGTGGTGCTGAAATTTGGCAGAAAAAAATCATAGAAAATAAACCACACATTTTCCATCATTTTCCAATGGAAACAGAAATATGTAAAGTGAATTAAGTCACCAAATATAAAAACAAAATGAAACAATGGAAAGAAGAAGCCATTTAAAACTTGAATAATTAGCCATATCCATTTGTGCGTTATTAGTATAAAGTTCCTCACTTCCAAAAAATAATTTCATTTGAATAATCTCATGAAAGAAAGGGTGGAAGGGAAACATGCTCACCTAGTTTCTTGCTTTCAAAAATTAAAATGAAGAAATCAGGAAAAGAGATAAGAGTAACCACAACTGATGAAGTGAGTTTAAAAATTAATATGGCCTTCCCCAAAGTTTTACCTGCATTCTGGAAGGGCAGCTGTACAGAAATATCAGTGCTAACCAAATGCGCTGTTGGTTTGGTTTATGATAATAATATCCTTCATTTTTTCCTTTGATTTTTCTTATCTTGTGAGAGAAAGAGACAAAAAGTTATTGTCCCTAAATTATTTTGGTGAATCTCTATGGCTGAGATAAATGCACTTCCTGGTCCTTGTCGAATATCTTAAAGCTACAACCTGCATTTTATTAAGTTTGGCAGAATGATTTGAAAGGATACATTATAGCTTGCTATTGCTAAAACCAGATCTAGCCATTTTTTTGAGAATACATATTTTAACCCTTCCAAAATGTGCTAAAGATTTCACTTCTCAGGCTACCTAAAACAATGGGCATTGTTTTACCACCATCATAGAAATCTTTTCAATAAAAATCATAAAAACATTTAATCTTAAGACAAATAAAAGTACATTCATGTAAATTCATGTACACAAAGAGGAAAGGAGGGAGGGAGAGATGGTCTGGAGTAGATGTTACCTGAAAAAGTAACTTGGTTTTATCTTTTGCATGCAAAAGATGCAGGACACATCCATCAAACTGTATTTTCCTCTCACTGGTATCATCAGCACTAGAAACAAGTATCAGTTTGACCACAGGCTGGGGTTAACAATGCAAACTGATCATGGCTGAAGGGTGGTCAGGAGAGGTCAACCCCCTTCACTGGCAAGCGGATAGGTTTTCAGTCTTCATTTAACTAAGTGTTTTGTTCTACCCAGGAAAAGGAGTTAACTGGAGCCTGGACTTGCCTCAGAACCAACTTTGAAATCCTTGAACTTCTGAAGAATGCAAAGAAATAAAAAATAAAAAAAGACTGAAAGGCCAGAAAATGCTCTGCACACATAACTTGATCAGGTTTTACGTTTGTTTTATATTTCACTGGTTCAAGTGAAAATAAAAAAAGCAAGAGGTAAATTTATTTTCTAAAATGAAGCATGGCATAATAACATTATAGTTGAATGCCCTGGCATTCCAGACTGTTTTATCATGAAATCAATATGTGTCTTCCAGTTTGTGTCTGTAGCTGATACAAAAGAAAGGGGAACATTTAAAATAAAAACTGGCCTTTTAATTTGTGACAAGCATGGATTTTTAAGGACTCTGATTTGAACCCAATAATTAAATTATTTTCCCCAGAGTATACAAGTAGTCCTAATTTATCAATCACAATAGGAATCAATAACTCTGTTGTTAAGCGAAGCAGTTGCTAAATGGGAAATCACATACCTGTGGCTGCTTTCATTTACCTCATTCCCCCATATTTTGAAGTGTTCACCCCAGATTAGCAAGAAAGAAATTCATGCTTGTATTTATATTTATTGGAGAAGAAGATATTATAACAGAGCAAACAGGTACATAAGGGGTACATATCAAGAAGAATGTGATAGCCATCAGCAGCCCCAGATATGCTGCTCTCAATTTGTATTTTCCATGACGTGCCTGCTTACTCTCTTGTAATCCTCCTCTCTGCCTTGTCAGGAGGAGGAAAAAAAGAATTGGTCAGGCATAGGCAAAAGTGCTTACAGAAATCATTCTAGACTTTTTTGCATGCTAGGCAAGTTATATTCTGGTTCTCCCGATGCATACAGCAACAATTGTATTTATTTAGCATTATAAATAAATTTTATTTAAGACAAATCATCACCATCTTCCCAGCAGACAAAGGCCAAAGCATGATTATCATGGACAGATTACAATATATACAGAAAGCCAAAGAATTACTGGAAGAGAAAGAAACCTACATACCAGTAAATACCAACCAACAGAGAATCCAAACAACCTGATCAAGAGAACGCTTGAAAAGAGGTAACAGTGCTCTGTGGGGACCAGCATACTGGCTTGAAGATGAACATAACTATAAATATTATAACTGTAATTATAACTATAAATATATATTTATTAATTATAACTATAAATATAATTGTTGGCATATGCATAGTGAGAACCAGAATATGACTCGCCTGACTTGCACAGGCTGATAACTTGTCTCCCTAGCATTAAATGATTTTTTAAAGGTTACAACATCATTTGTCTTTCCCTCCTACTTTTTTTTAAAAACATTTTTATGGAATTGATGAAGAAAAGGCTTCTAATTTCCTGTTGTTTTGTTATTCTTGCTTCCTTCCTAGTCATGAGTAACTTGGTGGATATACCCCTTTAAGCTTCAGAAATACCAGCAGATTGGCTAGCAGGCTCCCCCCAATTACTGAAGACAGCAATATTTTAAACTCTGCATCAGTTTTAGGTCAATTAATTGGATGGCTGGAGTTAATCCAAATTTTAGAAAGTTAGCCAGCTGCAGAAAAATCAGAATTGAAAATAACAGAAAATTAGAGAACTCTGTCTCTTTGGGGGAAATTGACCTTAAGCAGGAGGTTGGACTAGAAGACCTCTGAGGTTCCTTCCACCTTATGATCCTATATTCTAAATCACATTTCTGTGTGAGAAAAGAAGAGAAAATGCCCAGAGAGTCTAGAGCTGGCCCTGTTTACTAGGTCTCATCGTGGAAGGACAGACAATCTCTTAGAAGCTTCATTTCAGTTTTAATTCTCAGTCAACAGGATCTGCCATGCTATCCTCCTAGCTTAATATCACCAGGGAAACAAAACCTTCTCTCCTCTTCTCCTTCTCCTCTTCATTTCAAAATATAGTAATTAATACCAAACTCAGCTGTGACCCTGAAGGGACACCTTCTCTCCTCAAATTGATATGGTGCCATTAATAATTACAATGCTCTTCCTGAAGGGCCATCATAACCTTATTACATCATTCTAGTTTCTAACACAGTAAAATTGTGGTTACACAGTAAAACAGGGTTGCCTGGATAATGTTAAGATTTTTGGTATTAGTAAGGAGAAAGTCTTATTTTATTTATAGGATTTTTATTGTTATTGATTGTTGGCACGGTCAGCCAGATGTTTAAATATTACTGTCCGCCACAATCTTTTTTCAAACTGGAGGAGAAGTACCAGTAATATTATTTTCTCAAATATCTAAGATTCAGGGTTTCTGCATTTCAAAAATACTTTTTCTTTAAAAGGTTTACACAATAAAGTAAAAACTATAGTATAGTTTGCAAAGTAGTATAAAATATTATTAAATATTCATAATCATGAATAATTAAGAAATCAAAACAAATTCAATGCTTTTCAGATTTAAGGGAAAAAAAGATTTGAACACAAACAAAAAACTTACTTTGACTACAGTCATCCTGAAACACAACTATTACAGAGACTCCTGTCCCAACAGGGCCTACTGGCATTCTCTTGTTCCAATTTCTTTTGGAAAGAATCAGAACAGTAACACTCTGTAACAAACCTTAAAACTTGGGCAATTTGGTTTGTTATATGCATGGTCTCAAACAGTTCATGTAGCCATCCTTCCTTTCATTATCTGGATAGAAATGCTATGCAGCACATAAGGCTGCCTTTTTTAAAAAAATTTTTTTTTATTGATTTTACAATTAAAACAAACCAACAACACATACATAAATGAAAGAGAGAAAAAGAAGAAAGGAAGAAGAAAATAGATAGAAAAAAAAATATAAGAAAACAATTTAAAGAACATTCTTATCTTCAAACAGTTTTGTTAAGACCTCTTTTTCTACCTTATTTTATTGCCAATACACCACCTAATCCTTTACATATATCTGTGTATCACTATTATGGATCTATTCCTATCCTCTTTTGCTTTTTAGTGTGAAGTCGATCTATTGGTCTATTCATTTGGTACCAGCAGTTCCAGCTGTTGTAGTATATTGAAGTTCTTTATTTTTTAATGCCAAGTTAATTTTGTCCATCTGGTACAACTTGAATTTTCTTTGAATAATCAATCTTCCTCTGATGGAACATGAGGCTACTTCCAACATTGTGCAAAAACCAATCTGGCTTTTACACTGTCAAAATGTGCATTTTATTCACTTTTTTTGATATTTGTTTATCCAAAGATCCCTACAGGAAAGGACTCTGGTCTGAAATCGATCTGTTCTCTTTTGTCATTTCTTTCCTGCCAATTTCTTAATTTTCTGCCCAATATTTTTGAGCTTCTGTACAGGACCACTACATATTGAAAAAAGTTGCCCTCTTTTTTTGGCATTCCAGCCAATTCAGACTCATATTGGGGAGCATCTTCGCTAATCTCAAAGGAGGAAGGTTCCATCTATAAAACATTTTATAGGCATTTTCTTTGTACGCTACCAATTTTGTAAATTTTATTATTTCATATCCCAGACTTTTTCCCATTCTGTGTATGGTGATGCTACGTCCTATATTCCTACTCCAGGGGTATCATGTTCCCCTTTTACAATTTTTTCTTTCTAAATTCTACTTCTAATAATAATAATAATTATTTTTTTGCCTGATCCTAATAAAATTTTATCTAATTGCTTGGAGTTATTGTTAATTCCAAATTTCTTTCTTGTCCTGTTTGTATCTACTTTGAATTTTGAAGATATTGCCCACCAATCAATTTTAGTCCCCGCTCTTTGAAGTCTTGCCTGCGATTTCAAATTTCCTTGCGTATCCAATAGTTCCTGTATATTTAATCATTTTAGTTGATATCCGATTATTAAGGTGAATCATCGCCTCCATTGTTTAATCCAAATGGGTATTTTTAAATTAGTTGTTTTTTCTGTATTTTCTTTCAATTAGTAAATAATGAGTCTCTATTAGGTGGTCTGTGAAAATATTTCTGGCTAGTTTTTCCCTAGCATCCCATAAAAAAGCATACCATCCCCTCTCAAGTCATGGCCTTCTAAGAAAATATTTTCTTGTTTGGTTAAATTTCAACCCATTCCTTCCACCATACTAAAGAGGCTTTGAAACTATAAACAACTCCCAATTTGGAGTGCCAGCCCTTCCCTGCTCTTCACTATCCTGCATTGCCTTTTAAATTTATTCTTAGATTTTTTCCCTTGCCAGATAAATTTTACAGTTATTTTATTAGTTTCTTCAAAATTCTGGTGGCCAAGGACAAGGACAAACAGAGGTACAAATAAGCCCCATCTGTCGGTTTCAGTTTAATCTCTTTTTGCGGTTGGTGCGAATCCTTTGAGGGTGCACGAAAGTCCCAGAGAGATTCCGTGCCAGTGTGGGGAGGACTCGGGTTGCACCTGTGTCAGAAGGCCAAGCCCCCCCTTCAGCGAAGAGAACCTCCAGAGCCCAATGAGCAAGAAAACATCCCCGCCTATCAATGGCGGCCCCGAAAGTCCAGACTGCACCCGATTGATAGAAGTGAGTGAGTGACAGTTGTTGAGATCAATTGGGCGAAGAGTGTGGAGAGAAATGCAGCTGGAGAGGATTGATTGGAATGCTATAGACTTTTATAAAGCTGTTGCAAGTGGTCTGTCCGAGAGCCCATAAAAGAAAGCGGCCAAAAAGTGGATGCTGGGGCAAGCTGAAAGTGAATGGTGCTTGGCAGACAGAAGAGACGAGGAGGACAATAACGAGTTAAAAAGGAACGTTTACGAGTGGTTGGAGACTAGTGCTGGAAGGTGCCTGGAAGTTTGTGGAGGCGTTTGGACCATCTCATTGATTTTTATTCTGAAAGACTTTATAAAGTTGAGACAGGAAGAAGATCAGAGCTGACAGAACAGAGACAGTGTGGCACCACAAGCCGATTATTTAAAAACCCTGAAGCTATTCATAACAATTTATAACTGAATATAACCCCTACAGCCTTTGCGGTGAGCATACTGATCTAAGTTGAGGAGGTCGGTTTCATCTTGAAGAAAATCATGAAATTGAACTTTAAGAACGGCTAAGATAAAAAGTAAAAGTGGAGCTTCGAATGTGTGCGAGATACCATGCTAATTGCAGTCACTACTCAGCATTCGATTTAACCTTCCCTGCTTCCGGTGCACTTGGAAGTTGAAAGCTCTCAAACTCAAGAGATAGAAAGTAAAAACTTACTTCAAAATTCCTTTTCCTTTTTTTACTCCCTTTTTTTTCTGTATACATTTGCCTCAATTTTTTTTTCTTCTTTTTTCCACCCCCTCATCCAAGCGCCTATGATGAACTATCTTCTCTCCTTTTTATTCTCTTCTTTTATAATAATATAAATATCTGTATACTGCGGAAAGGAAAATTGATGGTGCAATTGTTTGTTAAATAATTGAATTAATTGAGTGTATATAATAATACTGATTAGCTATTACTTGATTAGATATATTAGGGAAAATAGTAAGAACATTAAGTGATTATTTAATTAATTTAATTATAGGATTTAATTGATAGGATTTAGTTAATATTATGGTTTTATGTATTAATATAATTTATTGTGTTGATCACACATTAATCCACTTGGGATGAATGTAATACTGTTTGTGTTTAAATTATTTTAAATAAGAGGTTAGAATAAATACACATATTATTTTATAATATTTAAATGTAGTTGATTTTGCGATATTTTTATTTATTATATTTATGTGTGTGTGTGGTGTGTGTCTTTCCTTACAATTTTTCACGGGATACTTAATGTATGCTGTTCAAGCTTTCCTCGGTGGGTATTATTCCCACGTCATTGGTAGTTGTGCTTTTAAAGGTTGTAGGCAACGTTTTGGCGAGAATCTCATCTCTGCCATCATCAGGCTTCTGTATTGAGTGCGCTCCTGTCGAAGTCTCCAGGCTATTTCACAGCCATTTCAGTTTTCCAATTTGAGGCGTGCCTACTGTTTGAACCAGAATGGTTTTTTCTTCATCCTGATTGGTTGGGGGTCTGGTCTGTGTTATTGGTCTGTGGAGTTGCCTCGTGTTCTGCTTGATTGGTGTTTCTGTTTCTTCTGTGTGGTTTTGTGGCCTTGATTGGCTGGCAACACTGCGTTCCTGTACTGGAGACTTTCCATGCAGCTTGCTTCGAGTAAAAGGAACAAACTATCATCTATTAGGAAGCTAGGTTTCATCTGGGTGCCTGGTTGGGGGTGTTTGAGCTGGAGGTATCGGGGGGGGGGAGGGGTCTGTTTGTGCCCAGGTGTTTGCCGGCTTGTGGTGTGGAATCTTTCTGTTGAGAGTACAGGCTTCCAATGATTGATCAGTCTTGGTGGAATTCATCTTTTCTATTCATGCTTTCAGCGTCTTTTTTCAATCTCTATGGCCTTCTCTGATAATTCTGGTGGCGTCTATAGTGGCTAGGGTTTGGTGCTTTGAAAGTTGATTGCTATGGGCCTGTGGCTTTCATGTGTTGACTAGGGAGGATAGTTGGACGAGTGAGGAAGTGTGTTCCAGCTTTTTTTACTGAATTTTGTGGCTTCATCCAGTCGCGCGGTACTTATTCTGTCTATTGGTCGGTCCCGATTATGTGGGCCGGGCTATGAAGCACAGGGGACTTCAAATTATATTGCCTTGGTTTTCCAGGGCCTCAATTTTATCTTTTGGGGTTTCTAAGGGATGGCTGCTATTTTTTGTCGTTTTGAAGGGCAGTCTTGGATGAGGATGCCTGTGTAGTATCTTATTATGAATTTTGTACGTGTAGTACCTTCTTATGTAGGGCAGGATAGCTGTTCGCGATAGGTCTGTTCATCTTCTAGGTCTCTATTATGTCTTAGTGTCTTTTGTGATCAAGCTGGTGATTTTGTTTTTGTGGGGGAAACTGTTTAGCTGTCGATTACTTTGTCAGGGTTGATAGTCAGTCTTTCTTGGGTGTCTTGTCTGCCATGGTGTTTGAATCTGGTGCCATTAGGTTTTGGCCATGGAGTTTATCTGTGTTGGGGTGATGGTGGGATTGGGCATTGAAGGTCGTACGGTAGCGGTGGAAAATGTTTGTTTTTCTTTCTGGTATACGTGTCATATGTGTGCCATCTGTTTTTTTGTAATTAGTATATCTAGAATGAGTTATTTGTTTATTACTAAGACATAATAGAGACCTAAGAAGTATTAACAGACCTATGGATCAGCTGTTCTGGGCCCTATATAAGAGACTACAGACAAAATCAGTAAGATACTACAACAGGCATCACATCAAGGACTGCCTTCAAAACAGTACAAAAAAAAATAACAAAGCCATCCTGAGGAAACCCAAAAGATAAAAATTACCTGGGAAAACCAAGGCATATACGAAGTCCCCCTATGTCCTTTCAGTGTTTCATTTCCCTGGAATGAACACAAAAATTCAGTAAAAAAGGCTGGGAACACACTTCCTATAGTTCCAACTACGGTTCTACTTGGAGATAGACAAGCTGCTACATACTTGAGATGTCGCAAAATGTTAGTGGGATCGAAATAAGAAAGACCTGGCAAACCAACTAATGGTGGGAATACTGGCTGGACTATTGGATAAAGGATAAGATGACATCTTGAAGGGAGTTTGGATTATGTTTACAGGGATTAGCACTATTATGCGGATACACCCACAAATGCCAGAGAAGTCCATATATTGATTTGCAGAAGGCGTGTCCCGGGATATCATAGATAGGATGTCAAGAGGCGATGAAACAATCACGTATAAAGGCAAAGAAGTCTTGATTCTCAACAAATACCAAGAAGGAAAGAGAACAAATACAAGGCTACAAGTTCTTAGCAGCTTACCTAAATCAGAATAAGGAATCATATTTAAATTTGTCTAATTCCTCGAGGGGATGTAAGTTTTTTGGAATGAAAGAAAATTTAAAAATAGAACTCCATGGAAAAGGCCCAGGAATTTTATGGAGCAATTTTTGTAGGTCTGGAAGACCAGGCAGTGAGGAGAGAACTGGAAACACACACTCCCATGGAAGATCAAGGGCTATCATAAGGAACAGAGATGGAACTTTAGGAAATCAAGGAAAAACTCATCTTACAACAGGACAGAGAAGAAAGTAGACACATCTTCAAGCCACAAGGAGAGCACCAGAAGCCATTACAAGACCAAAGAGTTGGAACAGAATTATACTCCCCACATGGAACAAGAAAAGAACTACTATCAATTAATATAAATGAGTTTTTAAAACTCGATGATAAAAAGGATAAAGGATAATATCATAAACTAATCAAACAAGAAATTGCTGATATATTATGCCTACAAGAAAACTCATATAAAGAAAACAGAGAAAAATACCTAGAATGTCTGAAATTAGGGAAGCTATTACCCGCACCAGCAGACATGGCGGAAAAGGAAAGGGATTGCAGATATATGATTAAAAGAGATGGAAATGTTTTCTGTTGAAAGCAGATTTAAATATTGGTCGGATTCTGAGGGAAGAACTCTGGTTCATGATCTGGATAAATGCCATTCGCCAATTCTCTTTAGTTGGTAATCTACACTGGCAAATGGAGATCAAAAGAGTTTTTGAAGCACTTTATGGAAAATAGTCAGGATTGGAAAAAAAAGAAATTTTTATCATAGGTACTTTAATTCTTATTGCTGATTATCAAAAAGTACCACGAGTAAATGGAGAAAAGAACAACGGAGGAAAAAAGTTAGCTTCCCAAGACTATGTATGGAAATGGGTGAAGGAGTAATTTGATTGAATATATGGAAAGATTACATTCCAAGAAAAAACAATTTACATTCTATCTATTTAAATCCTCATCAAATATGGACACGAATTGATATTTCATGGAATGAAATGGGGAAAATTAGCAAAATTAGATAAAAGGGACTGAAATTTTACTAATGAATGGGGAAGATCACAATCCAATTCAGATAATATGAAGGGTAGGGAAAAACCCAAAGAAAATAATGGATGTTAAATACTCAGTTAATAATGAGAAAAAGAATACACCAACAAACTCCAAGAAGCGAATTAAATTATTTCTTAAAGGAAAAATGATAATGGAGCAACTTACCCGAAACAAAACATTTGGGATACAATGAAGGCAGTAATAAGAGGGTATAAACAATCTCTTATGAATGCCAAGAGGAATTAAGGAAAAATACACCCAACAAACAAACTTGAACAAAAAATTAAGGTATTAGAAACTCAATTATAGGATACCCCCACAAGATTCAAAATTGCAAAAATCAGATAACAATAACTAAACATTAAATTGAATTTAATTGATCAATAGGAATGATTATAAATTTGAATATAACTAGACAAACTTATTTTGAGCAGTGCTGATAAGCCAGGGAGATGCGCCTATCATATAGACTTTTAAAAGGAAAGAAAAGAGATGTAAATACTCTCTAAGATAGAAGAAAGGGATATAACTACATAATAAGTAATGTAATCGAGAGCTTAAATTTTACAAGCCCACCCCAAAAACAAATTTGCATTTATGTTTTTAGAGTGCAGAGAAGGCCTTCAATATATAAATTGGCAATAACCCTATATAAAAAATATAATATGAATGTAGGGCACCATTTTGAAAATATTACAACAACCATTTTTGATACACACAGTAATATAAATAAACGGGAATATACCTCCGCCCATAAATAGAAAAAGCGAGTCAGACAGGCTGCCCACTTCACTCCTGGCTCTTTCAATTATTCATTAAGAAGGCATTACTAATGCGAATTAGACAAACCCAGAAAAAACGTTATAGATTAACGAAGAAGAATATAAAATTGCCAAGCGTATTGCGGATGATATGAAATATATTTATTCTATTTGGAAGAACCCAATAGAAAAGGACAAAAATTCATGAATGAATTAGAACAAGTTTGGGCCAGTAGCCAGGACTTAAAATTTAATAGGAAGAAAACAAAAAATTTAATGACTAAAAATTTTAACAGAAAAAACAAAAAATAGAACTAGAAAGAAGTTTATGGAATACAAGTTGATTTAAGAAAGTTAAATACTTTAGGAATATGGTACAGCACATCTTTAAGAAACTTAAGGAAAAAATTATTTGATAGAATTGATGCAACAGGTAAAGAAGGATTTAGAAAACATGGGGTAAAGCTGCAACTTTCATTATTAGGCATGATTGCTGCTATTAAAATGAATATTCTTCCAAAATTCCTATATATATTTTAGACGATCCAATCAAAGTACACAAGGCTGCCTTTTTTTAATTGATCTTCACAACAGATGGAGAGATATTAACTGACCCAAACTTTGCTCCATGACAAACTTGAATCTGGAACTCCCTTGTTCCAACCAACATTACATTGACTTTAGGATTTTAAATTCAAAAATCAAATTGTAGAAGGGAGACAGGTAGTAACAGGCAGAGATTAGTCACCTGGTTGGCCTAGCATCAATACTCTGGCCACTGCAGTATAGCTACCTTAATTTCAAAGGCAACCCTCTATATTGTAAAATACATTCCAACTTCAATTCAGTTTCACTTTATACACATTTGCAGAAGTGATTCCGGGAAAATAGATGTGCCCAGTTTCCTAAATTTTGCAGTTAGGAACGCAGTTCTGGCAATGAACATTATCTGAGCTTCACCCTAATTCAGAAAGAGTGAACAAATAACATTAACATTTGGTGCTTAATTGGTGTCATAAATGAAGTCAACCAAGCTACAATGTAGCAGTTTAGAACAGTAATTGCCATTCGAATACAATCAATGCAATTGAAGGAATGTCTAAGGTTAGTTGTTTAAGTATTTCATTAAACAATCAAGGTTTATTTGGGCCAACCCTGCTCTGCTTAAAGTGCACAAAGAGTACAAACCTCTTTCGTAAAACATTTGATTGGGAAACAAATGCATCACATTTTAAAGCTACAATTTAGAACAGGGGTGTCAAACTCATATTGTCATGGCAACATCAAGTGACATATCGGGACTTTTCTCATTCCCCCCTTTATTAAACCAGGAGAGGCAGGAGTTTGACAGCCCTGATTTAGAACTATTTAGAGCTAAGGAAACACCTTTATTAAGGAGAGAAAGAAAATGGATGTTATGTTGTCGCTGAATAACTTAATTTGCAAAAAGATCAAAAGAAGATGTTCAATATGTACTACTGATTTGATTTTTAGAAACTGCATTTACCTATCTCCAATATATTTATATATTTATTTTACTATTTTAAATATAAATGAGTAGAATAATAAAATGTTGGAAATATGTTATTGACTGGCTGTACCCTATCTCATTTCAAATATAAGTATTTAAAGTATGGCTAAAATTGTCCAAGCTGTTTATAACACCAACATTTCAATCTTTGTCATTTAGATTAAGAATACTTCTCCATTATAGCCTGATAAATTGTATTTCTAGTTTAATATAACTATAGGATATACATTGATACATGCAAAATAAACAGAGCCAGATTGGTGTAGCGGTTAAGATATCAGAGTTCCCCTCCCCCCCATTTTGGGTCTACACTAGTGGCTAGCCTAATAAAGAAGTACAGTTTGTGGGTCAGAAAAGGTCTTCCATAAGTTCAATGTAACTCTAAGTGACTTGATAAGTGTGCCAATCTAGCTTTCTTTGTCATTGCTTTCTTCCAGGATGATGGGGATGGTGCAGAGGTGATATTCAGCAGGTTCTGTCCAGTTCTGGAGAACCAGTAGCTGAAATTTTGAGTAGTTTGGAGAACTGGCAAATACCAGCTCTGACTGGCCCCACCCCCATCTATTCTCTGCCTCCCGAGTCCCAGCTGATTGACTGGGTCTTCTTTTGTTGCCCTNCTCTGCCTCCCGAGTCCCAGCTGATTGACTGGGTCTTCTTTTGTTGCCCTGCACAGGAGAATGGAGCTGGAAAGCAGGTTAGTGAGGTGGGGTGGGGAGGGAATGGAGATTTTGCAATAACCTTCCCCTGCCATGCCCACCAAGCCATGTCCACAGAACTGGTAGTAAAAAAATTTCAATCCCACCACTGGGATGGTGGTGTCCTAATATAATCCAGTCCTGGCATTTCCTGATGGTCCCCCATCAAAATGCTAACCAGGTCTGATTTGTTAGATTCTGAGATATATAAAGGATATATGACTAAATAACAAGAATGCAAGATTTGGGTCTACCAGGAGAAACAACAGAAGGAACTTTAAGTAGCAGTTAAGGGCCATTAAACCATAGACAAGCCTGTAAGCCAGGGGTGTCAAACTGTTTTTACTTTGTTCACCTCCAGACCCTTATCCAGACACCCCCATCACTACTTAAGCTAAATATCACGTCACTTTCCTTCATTCCAGTAACAGGCTCACTTGCAATCTATCTTAGCCCAATGTTAAAGCTGCATCCTATCAGCTGGTCTGTAAGAGACGTTTGCAGTCAGCCTATGGAAGGTTTGCAGTTGTCTAGTTCTTGCTGTCAGATGTCCAAGAAATGTTACTGCTTGAAGGCAATAGCACAGCCAATCTAGCTAAAGTTAATTCATAGATTACAAAAGTCTCTAATTATTTTATTAACATTAATAAAAATTCAACAAACTTTCACCCATCTTACAAGCCTGTGGCAACAGACACATTGCACCAAGACATTTTTCTCATTGATGGAACAGACTCTTTCTCACTCTGCCACTAACTGAAATACCATTGTCTTCTGCAGCATTTTTTGGGGTTGACCATGTAAACATAGATCAGTCTTCTCCAGTCTGACACCCACCCACCCTGGACCTGCAATTCCCAGAGTTCCCAGCCAATTTATTCCTATAGTCACTTGAAATATCCTGAGCGCTGGAAAGCCCAAGCAGCTCTATCCATACTGAACACAACAGATAGCCACACAAATATGGGCAGTGGCCATGAAGTGCCAAGAACAATCACAGCAAATGAACTAGAGCCAGGCAGCATATGGCAGATTGTAGTACCATGCATTTTATGCTGTTTCCATTATCTCAGGAGTTAGTGGCTTAAGACCTCTAGCAAAGGTGTCATTCAGAATAATTTGGATTATTTTTAAAGATATGTATTTTTGTTTATTATTTTAAAAGCCAATTAGTTTCAGAACCATAGAAAGTTCCTATGAGCTTTAAACCCTCTCAAATTATTTTATGTTAATGCTTAAATTAATATTTCTCAGCCTCAGGAACCTTAAGATGCATAGATTTCATACTGGCTGAGGAATTCTGGGAGTTGAAGTCCATACATCTTAAAGTTCCCATTGAGAAATGCTAGTTTAAACTAAATTTCATGCATGTTATCTGAGTTATCTGAATACATGGTGACCTCTAGTGGCAGATCTGTTGAACAGAAGACAAAATGCCCATTCTTGTTAACACATACAAGAGCTGTTTCTTTTCTGTCCATTTCCATATTCTGCAGAAACAGAGAAAAATAATTTCAGTCATTATAAAATAAAAATAAAAACCTACACCTGCTTGTTGTGAATCTCTGCTATTGTATGTCCTCCAAGTAGAAATAAGGCTGCATACTTTCCCTTTACTTATTTAATCTGTATGATAAATTAGATATTGAGGGAGCCTGGGTTGAAAGAAAATAAATATGGCTTTAAAACTGAAGGAAGAAATATCAATAATTTGCTCAAAGGGTACAATAAAATAAAGGGGACTACAGTTAAATATAAAGAAGGCTGGTTGAACAACTAGTCTTAGAAAAGACAATAAAGTTATTGAAGTGGTGAAGACCTTTTGCCTTTCAAGATCAATGTCAACAGTAAAGGAACCAACAATCAAGAAATATGTAACCATGAAGGCCTTGAAAAAGATATTGAGATGCAATGACATGTTGATACCTACAAAATCAGAATGCTGGGAATTATAAAGGAAAAGAGAAGAAAGAGAGACACATTGGCAGGTTTTGAGTTGTGCTGCTTGAAGGCATCAAGGCAGCAAGTGTTTTGGAATGGCTGTGCAGGACATTGGTGGCTGGAGAGAGACTTGCTGTGAATTATTGGGCCACTGGAGAAAGCAATTGTTGTTTCCTGGCTCTAGAGGGACAAGGGGTCTGAAGACTTTGACTGGAGGCTTCCCCAGTGAACAGAAGCAAACATCAGGCAGAGGGATGTGATTCATCCCAAGCCCAAGGCAGATAGAAAGCTGGCTGTCTGTTGTGGGGCACATCAAAACCTTGAGGAAATCACAGACCTGGAAAGGCTGGACAGAAGCCCTAGACGGAGGTGCATCTCACAATGTTTATGCAGAGAGAAGACTGACGAGATCCAAAAAAGATGCACAATGAAAAGCTTTAAACATTATTCTCCAAAGTAATTCATCCAGTTCCATTCTTATCTTTTAATGAAAAGCTGGGTAGCAGGGAAGGAGAAGGTGTGTGAGGAGGCAAAAATGGTAGTTAACAACAGAGTTGATGGGAGCTTCTTCGGTGACAGACCGAAATCTGCAATCGTGAGCATTTCGATCGTGCACTGGCTGGAGCTCCAAGCTGGTTTGGGCCAAGCACCCGATAGAGGTGGTGAAGACGGGGGAACTGCTGAGCGGTGCAGAGAGCCGCATCTCTCTCCCAGCTGGCGCTTACTCCTTTCCCGAAGGCCAGTTGCAGTGGTGGTCAGAAATGCACTCAAAGAAGAACTTCGACTGGAAAAGAAGTGCAGGAGGAAGAGTGAGAAGAGAAGTTTTGGCTGACTGGGTCAAACTGGGAAAACAACATATGCAAGTTGTATTTGAATTAAAAAAAGAACTAACATTGGAATTTGAATTAAAAAGAACACATTGCTCCCAAAGAAGACTTTGAAGCGGTGAATGAGAGAGAGGATTTGGGTTTTTTTGTCTTTTCTTCCCTATATTGACAACTAAGAGATTTAAGCAAAAACTGGCAAAAATCCACTTGACATTAACAGGTATTTAAGCTGAAAATAAAATGTCAAAGGGATAATAAAGATTTCTGGATTCTCCAAGAACTTTTTAAAAGAAAGGGAAAAAACCAAAAGGGTGGGATCTGGAAAAATGAGGAGACACCTGAACTGAAGGAATTAACCAGTGAAATGTTAACAAGATTCCTAAAAAGATACATTTTAACTGAAACTTTGTCCACAGATAAGAGAATCCCAGGAAGAGAAATGTGGAAAAGAGAAGCTAGAAGTGAAACAGCTTTGATTTTTGGATTACTTGGATTATTAGTGATTTTTGGATTTTTGGCTAGTGATTAAGGACTAAAATTATTGGGTGGTTGTGAAAGCTTTAAATGGTATCACTCTTTAGAAGAATTGAGAAGGAACTTAAAAAACAGAAAGAAGATGCACAAGAAGGAAGAGGTGATTTTGGCTTCGTATTTTTATTTTGAAATGGAGATCCTGAACTTATGAGAAACAACAAGAAGTGCCTGTGAACAAGAAGGGCGGGACAAGAAGAGTCATCTTCAATGACAGTATTTCTATGTGGGAAAGAAGGAAAGGGAGGAAAGAGACTGAAAAATGTAAGATCTGAAAAAACAACTCAAAAAAAAGAATAGTTTGAAAGTAATTACAACATTAGGAAGAACAGAAGAGAGGATTATAGAAGAGAGAATCAGAATAGAGAGAGAAAGGCGGTCAAAAGGGAAGGGACAAGAAGAGGAGAAGAGGGAAAAGAAAGAATTTATAAAGGACAGAACACGACATAGAGAAACAGGGGAAAACGTACAAGACACAGAGATGATGGGTGAAAACTTAATTGAAAGGGAGATTTCTGCAAGGTAAAAAGATAGTATTGTTATATTAGAAATGAAATGAACTTTGAAAAATGAAATGAATGTGATTAAAATGATGGATTAAATACTCATTGTAATGTAATGGAATGTTTAATAATAAATGAAATAAGAAAAGATGAGGAATGAAAAAAGCGAAGGAGGGAACATTTTAATTGTTATAAATGTGATTTAAAAATTTAATTGAAGAGGTAATATGAAAGAAACATGAAAAATCATTATGGAAATATTATAAGTGTTCCTAGAAGTATGATATCCTATTGAAAGAAATGTTAAAGATATGAAAGATTATAACTAACATTAATGATAGAGCTGAATCGCAATAGAATAGTATTTTATTTTATTGTTGATAATGTATATTTTTCTTTAAGAAACTTAATGCGTATTTTAAGAAATGTTACAAGCAGAATTTGACTGGAAGTTATGTGTTATATTGAATACTATAATTGTAAAGGTATAAATTGAACGTTTAAATAAGAGCTGAATGGATGAAAATTAAAAGATACAAAAGTGCTCATACTCCAATTAGTAACTACAGGGAAAAATGTTGTTAATGAGAAAGAAAATATGAATTGAAACAGGACAGACAAAAGATAAATATGATGACTAGAAAGGTATTGAAAATTAGAAAAGATATATATAAATATATTAGAAAGGAATGAGATAATTTAAAAGTAAGATTGAGAAAACTTAGGGAAGGGAAAAATCTATTGCAGAAAATGTTAAATAATATATAAGATGATGGAATAGAACCACAATATGAATATGAAATTGATATCTGTGTCTGTAGGAGAGTGATAACCAGGACCATGCTATTCTTCAAATAAAAAAAGAATTTACTTGTATTATGTTTTGTGAAACCAAAAATAATTTTTTTATTTAAAAAAAAAAAACGAGTTGATGATGTTAGCAGGGGTGGACTTCAAATTGTTTAGCAAAGGGCTCTCTGCCCTAATGACTGCTGGTTGGGTGTAGCTGGTGGTGTGGTCTGGTGTCATGTGCCTGGTGGTTCATTGTGGCTAGGTGGTCATGTGATGGGGTGGGTGTGGCCAACTAACATCGCTCTTTTGCTAATTACCTAAAATATATACATATCAAAAAGTTGTTTTATTACTTCATGCATTTATACTTAAATAAAAGACGGGTGTAATAGCAGTGACCGTGAGAGAAATCTGGACTCTTAATGGAGCTTCTGGTGAGATACGTGTTTCTTATTATTGGGAATTAATCCTTCGGAGGCTTGGTCTATGCATCTGATTTCTCAATGGCTCCCCTCGCAAGTGCTGAGTGGATTGTTTTCTAGCTTGCAAACTTTTACGAGGTGTAATGCTTTGGCTGAATGTCCAAGAAGTTCAATTAAGTCCTAATTAAGAGCTTTTCCCTTGCTGCTCATCTTTCTGAGTTATTTGGTTGGGGCTCTCCAAGCCCACAGAGTTCTTACCTAGAGGCTTCTCCTAGGCTCTCCTGGGCCCCTGTGAGCCCTCAGCAGTCCACCCCTGGTTGCTAGCAAGTAGTTCTTGGGGGGGGAGAGTTAGTGTCTTGGGCATAACAGGAGGGACAGAGAGACTTTCTACTAGGAAGTTTGGACACTGACGGATATTATTCTGCTTTTTCCTCTCTAATACCTGTGAATATACTTACACATATGAAAGAAAAAAAAACTTCCACTGTCTTGATCTCTTTGAAGAAATTGTTGAAGAAATTCTTCTTTGAAGAATTGCTCTTTGAAGTCATCCACTCTCCCTTAGCCAAAAAAGTACCATCAGTCACACTGTAACAAGAAAGCATCTCTCTATGTGTCAGCACAAGTGATGCTATATAATCAGTCAAAAGCTGAACTGATATAAATTGCAAAAGCACAGAATAAGGGCCAGTTCATTGCAGTCAAAAGAAAACACTGGCTAAGAGTCTTTTCTCCAACTTGGCCTCTTCCAGATATGGTGCCAATCCTATCTTTTGGCTGGGATTAAGTGATATGAACTATGAATTCAACTATGAAGTTAAAATCCCAACACATTTGAAAAACAAAGGAAAGTGTACCAATAAAGGAGAATATCTGTAGCTCAGGGTTGAAATGAGTGGTCCTTGCTGCTCTCTGAGTTCAGTTGTTTTCTTGTAGACATTTGATTATCCAAGGTAGGTAACATCATCAATGCTAGTGCTATCACTACCACTGAAGATGCTATCTAATTTGGGTAATGAAACATCTGCAAGAAAACAACCAAACTCAGAGATTGCCAAGGATGCCTCAAAGACAAGTGTGTTGGTAATCAGATAATTAGAATTTATGATTTCCAATTCCCCCTCCCTCCGTTCCTCCTAAGCTTCTTAAACCAAACTCCCAACCAATGCTGCCACACTAGAATATATATAAAAAGTGAGGCAGAAAGAAAATGATGTCATTAAGTGATTCATAATCTAAACCTCAAGAACTGTCATTGTCACAGTCGACTGTGCATCATGGCGTGTAAATGTAACTTTATTTGCCAATCAAATCCATCACCATCATAAACAGATAGCATATTATTCTTGGACAATCATCTCAGTCAGTTCTCACAAAGAAACATTTTAAAGACAAGCATCACCTGGATAACTGAGAATCTCCATAGACAAGTTTTAAAGACTTGTGTTAAATAATATCTCTTCCTCTCATTAGTGTCCAAGATAATTTCAGTTCTTTTCCATCTTCACTTACTGTGTTTAATCACCACTGTGGCCTTTTGCATTCCGATCTTCTGCTTTATTTCCTGGCAGCTTAACTAATGACAAGAGAGAACAATGAGTTTTCAGCCCAAGACAGCACTTTTGCCTTCATTGCATTTGATTCATTTGGTTTCATTCTTTCATCCTGTGATCTCATTGACAAGTTACAATCTAAAATAAATTGACCAAAATCTGATCTTCCTTTGTTTTCAATAGATAGGAGCCTGTTGAAAGGTATGTCAATGTCAGAGACAAAATCAAGGCTACTCTGGAAAAGGCTACTCTGGAAATGTTCCATAGCTTGGATTTCAGCACCCAATATTCCCAGCCAGACAAAATAGGAGCTTACAGAAATATGTGACTTCAGCTTTATTACACAGCCACAAGAGTGAAAAAAGTACTTTCAATCTGATTACATTTCTAGCAAATATTTGAAATTCCACTATATAGAGTGTTTTTGATAATTTATCTGGCATCAAATACCAAAGACACATCATTTTATAAAAGTTCCTTTTCAGATTATAATTCATTGTAAATCTCAACCACATCTTCTCCCATTGATCCAATTGTATAGCATATCCAAAAGCTGGAAAATATTTGTATCAAATATGAATTTGATACATATCAAATTTAAAATCAAATTTAAAATCAGGGGATTTTAAAAGTAAATGTGCTGTATACTACTGGGTTCTTTGGGGGCTAATAGACAAATTGAAAGATCTTATGGAACTTTGTTTTTATATATGATACCAGCGGGAAAACTTCCATTTGTACAAAGGTGGAAGGATTTATGAATACCTACAATGGAAGAATGGGTGGTAAAATTAATGGATCTGGGGGAGATGACAAAATTGACAGTTTTGATTAAAAAAAAAGTGGTTAACCAATTTTATTACTTTTGGACTCTCCCCCCACCCACGCTACTATCTGGTCAGAACCTGTCCTTCCATCCCCCCATCACTACTGATGAACTTTCTTGGATGAGAAACAAAAATATTTTGTTCCTCTTCCTCAGGCAAAAAGCAGTCTAGTTGCCTTTTGACAAAACACATTTTAGTGTTCCGTTTTCTTCTGCCTGATAATGCCTGTCAGGTTGCTGC
This sequence comes from Laticauda laticaudata, assembly GCA_004320025.1. NCBI lineage: Eukaryota > Metazoa > Chordata > Lepidosauria > Squamata > Elapidae > Laticauda > Laticauda laticaudata. The sequence goes on along the minus strand of BHFT01036604.1, from coordinate 11,564 downwards.
TTTTTCATAAACTCAACCTTCTGTTTCTGGACTAAAGTTCTATCCATTTTATACCTTATCAAACAAAATAAACATATACAGTTTTATGTCTTAATACAGTTATACTGAACCTGAATCATCCTTGAAGATTAGACAAATAACACAGGAAAAAATAGATATATACTTAGTTACAAATATAGTTCATTAACAAGCATTTTCTTTTCAACCTTGAAATTTATAAAAAAAAAACATGGCACAAAATAAGGGAAAACTATTTTGCAAGTCTTAGTTTCCTAAGGTCAATTTGTTTTTCATTTTAAAATATAAATCTTCATTTTGGAAAATTGTAGAAGTACTGATGTTCTGAATATATGCAAAACTTATTTTTTTCAAAATTCTACAAAGGATGAAATCATATTTGGATCACAAAGCAAAACTGTACCACTAAAGATTCTTCATTATAATATTATGATTACTTGTAATAAATAATACATGCAGGGAAATTGTGTGTCCATGCATGTGTGTATATGAAAGTAATTAGCTCTATGTGTGACATTGTTTTTTTTTAATATAAGAACATCAAGACAATGCAATAATCACATAACTTTTATTAATTCTTATTCAGCTTTTATGGCAGTGTAATCAAAATAGTTTCAATGATTACATGAGAGAAAAAATATAATTTCTACACTTAACCTCTCTTATTACATTCTCATTATGATGAAAAAATAGAACAATCTAGATTCACAGCACTTAGAATGAAATTGGATCAAATGACAATGCTTTATTCTTTGGTGAACAGATCAACTGCTGGGGTAGCAATATGTACAACCAGGAAATTCAGGACCCCCAATGAAAGTTTTTAAAGAATCATGGATGAAGCCCTTCAATTATTCTAGACCAGGGTGTCAAACTCAAGACCTGAGGGCTGAATCCAGCCCATGGAGTGCTTAAATCTGGCATGCGGAACCAGTCTGGAAATAGCAACGGACCAGCCTGTGGTGCCTCTGGCAGCCAAAACAGGGCATGGGGGGGGGGGGGGTANACAGGGCATGGGGGGGGGGGTAAGCCACATGCCCTGTTTTTGGCCTGGACAACCTCTTGCAACACTCTGCCAGTCAAAAAGGGGCACGTGCCCCCGCTGTACCTCATTTTACCAGCAGGGTGCTGCAGGAGGTGGCGGTCCCAACTTCCCCCTTCCAGCTGGCTCACAGAGAACTGCAATGCTGATCCAGCCCTTGAAGAAATCCAGTTTGACACCCCTGTTCTAGACTGAAGCTAGTATGATTTACCCACCTACCCCAAGGAAACCAGAGGAAACAGGGATATAAACAATAATGTGAGGTCACAAAGGAGCACTATTTCATCCCATCGCTCTGGCCTCTTGAACTTTTGGAGAGAAAGTCTGGGGATTAAAGTGCAGCCTAACAAGAGGGCACCATGTGGAAGAAAACTGCTACATAAGCACTGATCATGATATAATCCAAATAATGCTTTTGAGTGTGCTTTTGTTTTGGTCTTCTTAAACATAAAATAAATGGGGAGACCAAGCAATAGATCATTATGAAAGCAACGCTTTAGAGTTGGCAATTTTTTTAACCTAGCACCCATTATTTTTTTAAAAAAAACCTTTAAATTAGATCTGTGGCACAATTTAATGGAAAAGATTGTTGCTTCCATCATATTGCATTAGAAGATTCCTTTCTCATTATTTACTTATAGATTGTGTATTTGTGCCTGAGCAAATAACTAGATATGCCCTAGCACAGAACTATTAAAATATTTAGAGCAGGGCTGAGTAAAAAAGACTGGGAGTTGAATTATTCATACCTTTCCTTTCATCTTGACATTGGCAATTTTATTTTAGCAGGGTGGATTCCTATACTAGAATCCTTGCTAATCTTGCTCAGCAGAATTACTAAATGAATTCACTGGTTTAGAATAATTAGGTTGTGCTACCTTAGTAAGTAGGAATGGTGAAGTTTGGATGAAGTTTAGATAATCTGCAAGAAGAATGCCATGTAAGATGACATGTGCATCACAAGAATACAGATGGGATGGCACATCATAATAATAATTTCAAAGTAGGTTAAGAAATGGTTGGCTTGCGCAAGATGGTTACAATTTATTTCAGTGACTTGAGTTGCATTATATAATTGCTTTTTATTTCACCATCTTCCTCACCATCTTCCATTAAGTGTTTAGCAAGCTCTCCTACTGCAGTGATTTCACATTAACTTTTACAGACACAGGGGCACTTTTATATTCACAGGCACATTGGCAATTTTATTGACATTCTTTGACCCTATCAAAAGTGGCCACAAGAGACAACATTGACACATGTACTGTGAGAAAACAGAAGGTCCAGAGCCAAATGTATTTGATATATGAAATATTTGCTGCTTGTTTAGCAATTGAATCCTGGAAAAAGAGAAGAGGTGAGGATTAGTGCTGGGAAAACAGATAAATTTCACAGAATTTGACTCATTATTGAAAGGTCTCTTCTAGAGAGAAGCACATGTGGGAGGGTGACTTTCATAATTCACCAAAGATGAGGAGGAAATATCTCAAAACAAAATCTAAAACATCAAAAACTGACAAAATTAAAGCACTAGTATTTTTGAAGCCTTCTTGGTAAGTGGAACTGGTATCAACTGCATGATGTTAAAAAGAACTTCTTCATTGCCTTGGCAAAACTGCTCTTGTAAAAATAAACATATATTATCATTGGACTCTTCCATAAAATGTGCTGAATTAGCAATATTAATTACCAGAGATAAAAGGGTTTGAAAAATGTAATAATGCTTACATTAAACATATGAAATCTGTTCCTGCAAACTACATAATTACCCAGTGGGAGAAAACAAGGCAAGTGGTGGATGTGACTTCTCTTTCCCAATATTTTATTCTATTTGGAGGCTTTGTGGCAGCAGCTGCAAGGATGAGCAATATGGTCCAGGGGATTTGCCAAGAGCCCCTTGCAGTGATGTAAGCCACAACAGATGCCTTTTCATGCCAGCCTCTGGGGCAGGTCATATGGAAAGAATTCAAAGTGCCAGTGATGTTTAAATAATTTTAAAAGAGCCCACGCTGCTTGAATATAGTAGTCTCCAGATTTTAATGTAAATATTATTTGGAAAATTACATCCCTGGGGTCAGAAGGGGTTCATGAATAACTGTGATACCCAAGACAGCATCTCAGAAGCCCGAACTGAATAAGTTAATTCGTAAAAAGTTCAAATCAGGGCCACCAGTTTTCATGAGACTTTAATATTCTCTCATGAGATTTTAATGTTCTCTCATGAGATATCTGGCAACCACACCATTGCATAAGATTATGCAACAAATATGCCTCTGCCTAGAATTTAAACAACAATTCAGTGCATTTTTTTTCAGCTCTATGATTCTGTAGATGAATTCATTAATAATCTACATACCATAGCTTTAGTATTTTTCATCCGAAAGTCTAATTATTTCAAGGCTGTTGTTTTTTTAAAAAATATACAAACTGCAAGGTGAATCTTCTGTTTGTGCATGGCAGATGCAAATATTTACTGGACAACCTGAACTCTGTTGGGTCATTATTTTAGAGATATTTCTTATCTAAGCAGAGAAGCAGAATGGTTACATTAGTTAAAAAAAAACAATGAAAACAGATGTGACTTCTGATTTCCTGCAGGCTTCCCCACTGAATTTTCTGATAGGAATCTCAGACAACATTGGAAATCCTTTCTTTCTTTCTTTCTTTCTTTCTTTCTTTCTTTCTTTCTTTCTTTCTTTCTTCCTTCCTTCCTTCCTTCCTTCTCTCCTTCCTTCCTTTTTTCCTCCCTCTCTCCCTCCTTTCCGCCCTGCCTCCCTTCCTCCCTTTTGCTATCAGCCTGCCTGCCTTCATCCCTGCCTCCCTGTTTTCTCTTCTACACCTTCCTTTCCTCCTTTCCTTCCTTACAACTTCCATATATACATCATAGCACCTTGACATCATCTCCTCAAATTTCATTCTCTCAAGAATCATGGATTTCAGACTCATTCTGAACATTAGCCCATTTGATATGTCGTACTTCAAAAATTGTTCCCCTGTGATGCATCATTTAGCTGAATCAAAGATTATAACAATGAGAGTTTTAGTAATATTATAGATAGATATTTACATTAGTGCAAGAGAAACACTATATTTTAATGGTGAGATTATCGGTATCAATTGATGGAAATACTAATGCAAAAGTATATGCTTAGAATTAAGAAGCCAAGTTCCTTCTCACATAATCTGAGCAAAATTCCCCATCCATCAAAACAGAATGGCACACATAACTTTTTCACAGGAAAGATTTCTAGTTACCCTTAACTTTATTGTTGCTATTGTTAAACAAATGGAGTACATTAGACCTTGATCTATTTTCTGTTCACCCTTTTATATATAGGATATATTTTAAATGATCCATTGGATTAGTCTCAACCACATGCACAGACACAGAAAACAAAGTGAAGGATGGAAATTTGGGCTGCTACTTTGAGCAATTCTTCTGAGAACTTAAAGCTGTTCTGGAATTCTGTTTCATTTATTGGTTACATTTGTGGTTCTTTGTCTAAATTAGAAAAGCCTCTTATAGATTATAGAAAGAAAATAAGACAGAAGGAAAGTTATGGCCAGTTTTCTGAAGACAGCTTATCTTGAGATTTAGAGAATTCCCTCTAACAGATGGAGAATAATACTATGAAGGTAGATATGGAAACAGGGAAATAAGAATCCTCCAGTCACAAGGAGAGGATGGAAATGATTAAAAGCTATTTGTTCCCACTATTCTTTCCCAAAGTCAAAGGGGCCAGGACAAAATCTAAATTTGATTAAATTTATATTGTCCTTTAATTAAACGTAAAGTAATGAGCTCTTTTTTATAGGCTGGTAACTTCACGTGGATTTCACTATGTTGGCCAGAACTCTCAATGAACAGCAATTAATTGTAGCGGAAAGTTTCTGACTAACTATGAAAAATATACTATATCAATTCAATGAAGATTAATTTGGCAGTTTTATATCTTGCACTGTGTATACATTGCATAATGGCCTCTGGTTGCATACATTATAAACCTACTTGGTTAATCATTTTCCTTTCTGTTATATTAAAAAACCTGTACTTTGATGCAACTTTCAGAGGTATTTTTATGGGCAGGCTTGCATGGGCTGAATAAAATCCTTGGGCCTTAGATGCTTTTACTCATCTGCTATGCAGCTTTGTACAAGATGCAGGATTACAGAAGCTCTAGTAATCGAGCCAGGCTTCCTCAAACTGCAGGCCTTCACACGTGTTAATTTGCATCTCCCCAGATTCCCAGCCAACAACACCCTGAACGAAATAAGAAGATTCTTGATGGTGGTAAGGTTTAGTACTTCACCTTTAAATATTCACACTTTCCTTATTGTATATACATTTTGCTTAGTGGAAAACTGTTAGATACCAGTTGCCTAAAGGGATCTGATCAATGACATTCTTTGATAGCTAAGTGTAATTAGGCAAAACACCAGTTAATTTTGCAAGTTGCCAGAGGCACTTCAACAGTAAAATGGGCAGCTTATATATGTAATAAATAAAGAAACATTACTTCCTTTTTACTATACACTGTATTCATCTAGCCTGAATTCTATGTGAATTGTGTTCTTCTGAATAATGTGTTCTTCTAATAATGAACCTTTTTTATTATTAGAAAAAGATGAACAGCTGACGCTTGGGAGAGATTTGTGAATGGGGTTGTGCATCAGAGTCATAATGTCCTCTATTTTGTTTAAAATAATTGTGAACTAAGAAACATTTACAAATTGTGCCAGATTACACTGTATGAAATAATGCAATTAATTCAGATGTACAGTGGTGGGATTCAAAAAATTTTACTACTGGTTCTGTGGGCATGGCTTGGTGGGCATGGCAGAGGAAAGATACTGTAAAATCTCCCACCCCACTCCTGGGGGAAGGTTAGTTCAAAATCCCATTCCATTCCCACCCCACTAAGCTGCTTTCCAGCTCTGTTTTCCTGTGCAGGTCAACAAAAGAAGACCCAGCCAATCAGCTGGGATTCAGGAGGCAGAGAATAGATGGGGCGGGCCAGTCAGAGGTGGGATTTGCCAGTTCTCCAAACTACTCAAAATTTCCCCTACTGATTCTCTAGAACTGGTCAGAACCTGCTGACCATCTTCAGAATTTCTGAAGATTTGTCAGCCCTGTAAAGTAGACCAAATTAAAATACAGGCACCCTGTAAAGTCCTAAAATTACTTTTATTAGAATAGTTATAGTAACAGAATTTTGCAAGTCTATTGCAAATGCTTCTTTTCTTCCCTCTTTTGAATAATGGGCAGGAGGGGAGGGCTTTGGACCACTTGCTTAACCTGGATTCAAGCCTTGTTTATCTGAGTGTTGCCTTGATACCAGATCTTTCCTCTGTTCTTCAAGGCCATCCTCCCTGCTTACTACAAGAGGTAATCTGCTAAAATGCAGGAAAGGAAATGTGTGCAATTTGATTTGATTTTTAAAGAGCAAAACTTGAAAACTGTCCAGATTGACAATGACAAAGTAAAGGACGTATTAGATGAACATGACAGATGACCTGCATCTTTATGCAGAAAGAAAATGCAGCTGTAGGAAGCAACACATTTCATAAATGGAGTAGGAGGATGCCTACTTTTTTTCTGCTCAAAACTACAGGCTTTGGCTGCTTTCTTTCTAAGAGGCAAAAAATAAAAGCATGTTTCTGTTTTTACTACTGCATAGAAAGATGGCTTGGGAAATAAGCCTTCATTAGGGAAAAACATACAGGAAAGGGATGTAGTAATATTTTTCATCCCACCCCGACTCATTTTTAAAAAAATATTTTTGACCACTCATCACAGTATTTTCTTACATAATATACTGTATATTGCAAGTTGCCATTTGCAGTCTGGGTCATATATCAGTCAGTGCTCTTATAGCTTATATTAGAATTGATTAAAGGCAATCACATCTTTCTTTTCCAATAAATGGCCTCCAGATTGGTTACCTTGCCTGTATAAAAGTAATGGCATAAACAAAGACATATCTTGCTGATGCCTGAATTTATTATGGTATTTTTATTTACTTGTAGAACATCTATTTTAGCCCTAAATTGAACAGTTGGGGGAAGGAAAGAGAAAGAAAAAGAGCAATATTTTTGGGACAATGATACAAATCACAAATTATTTGCAGTTTCTTGGATCAATGAGAAATGTGCTCTGGATCACCATAATGGCTCCTACCATGTATCAGTATTTTCCTATGTTTATGCATTAATTAATTTATTTTTATTTTATTTGTCAATCACTTACAAGATAACAGGTATAAGTATAAATATAGTTATGAATATAAGAAATGGATCCATATAAGAAAAATTAAAAAAAAGAAACAGTAGGACGGGAACGGTAGGCATGATTGGTGCGCTTATGCACGCCCCCTACAGATCTCTTAGGAAAGGGGTGAGGTCAATAGTAGACAGTCTAATGTTAAAGTTTTTGGGGTTTGGGGAAGAAACCACAGAGTCAGGTAGAATATTCCAGACACTGACCACTCTGTTGCTGAAGTCGTATTTCCTGCAGTCAAGTTTGGTGCGGTTAACCTTGAGTTTGTATCTATTGTGTGCTCTTGTATTGTTATGGTTGAAGCTGGAGTATTCATTTACAGGTAGGACATTGCAATGTATGATTTTATATACTATATTTAGATCGGACCGAAGGCGACGTAGTTCTAGGTTTTCTAGGTCTAAAGTTTCAAGTCTGGTGGCATAAGGTATTCTGCAATGAGTAGAGGGGCAGAGAACTCTTCTTGTGAAAAATTCTGGACTTTCTCAATTGTGTCAATATCAAATACCTGTTGTGGGTTCCAGACTGATGAGCTGTATTCAAGTATAGGTCTAGCAAATGTTTTGTATGCTCTAGTTAGTAGTGTGATATTACCAGAGAAAAAGCTATGCAGGATTAGGTTAACAACTCTTAATGCCTTTTTAGCTATGTAGTTATAGTGGGCTCTAGCAGTTAGATCATTAGAGATGAGTACTCCAAGGTCCTTGACGGAGTTTGGATCATCAACAAGGTTATTTGATTATTCAGCTCGTATTTTATCTTCTGATATATTTTTTTTGCCAATATGTAAGACAGAGAATTTCTTTGTTGAGATTTGAAGTTGCCATCTGATTAATACAGAATGTTTACAAAGGAGAACTTTGGCATAGACAAATGGTTTGCTCATAACCATCACCGAACTGGACTGGGATATGACTGGTATCAGGAGAACATTTTGCTTTTAAAATTAAAAACTGCACTTATTTCTGCTCTTGTTTTTGAGCTGTGCTTGACTCACTTAAATATAATATGAAAATATTTTCTTTGATTGTTCATTTATTTGATTTCATTTCATTATTGAATGATATTTTTTAAAAATGTAATTTTTCAAACAAAAAAGAACTATATTATCTTAGTCTACTGGTTGCCAGAACAGTGTAATCAAGGAGTCCTCAGGAAAACATCAAAGATCTGAAATTATCTGTCTAGAAGCTATCATTGGACAATAAGAATCTTGCTGCTCAAACTGTGAGTCTGTTTGGTCCCTATAATAAAAGAGATTTCCTTACTCCCACAGACTCCACAAATAGCATAGTATTATGTTCTAAAATATTACTTGCTCTCCTCTACCCAAGTTCAAACCCAAGAGACGTCAATCAAATATTCTGCATAACTGTACTCTAACACTTTCTTTTTTATTTTTTTATTTTAAGACAGACACAGACAATACATAAAATCCATCTATTCATTTTGTACCATACTAGAGTGTGTCAGTTCGATTTAGAACTCTTTGTGTGATCCTTTCATATAATCATTGTTCACCGAAAATTTGATATGTCAATTCTCACAGTTGTCAAACAAAACATAATGCTTCATTTCTATTTATCAATTATTATGATATATATCTGTGCTATTGTATTCCATCGAATATTAATAATTATGCTGTCACCAAGTGTGTTAATTATATGTCTACATTAGTCATTTTGTTATGTCAGTGCTATTTACATCTTTCTATAACAAATTATCTATTCTGTTACTCTATCCAGATGTAATTTTTATCCAACCATTGATAAATACAAATACGCCATATGCATATAAGACATATGCTTGTACTTCTTGTTCCTCTAATTTCAAAATGTCCAGTTTAATCATTTCAGCAGCAGTCCCATTTATTTTTAATCTAACTCTTGCTCCAGCATAAATTTGTATTTTTGGTCATTTTTCCCCAGTTCTTTGCGCCAAATAAAAATCTAGCCGCTGGTAAACATTGATACTTATCAATATTCCAAGTTCTTTATTTGTATAATGTCCTAATATTTCCTATACTCCTAATTACCCCAATAAAAAGGTTCTCTGGTTTAAAGTCTATATGCTTAGTTTTCATTCTTTTTTTCCCCAACCATGTTGTTGGATTTTTCTACTATATTTCTTTTGTGTCGCAGAACATGTCCACCGCATATATGTAAATAAAGGTATGCTAGCATTAAGCAGTTTATCCAATGTATTCTTAAAACATTGCTACCATGCAAGTCCTCAGGTTGGGCGGTAGGGGTGACCACTGTAAAAATTTTATACCAATTTTTCTATATTGCAGGTTTGGACATTGGGTCCATTTTAATATAATTTTGGAGAACATGAATTTTTGCCCCAATTCGATTATTTTCTAAAATCAATCCCATATCCAAAATGTTTTCCCCAAGCATAATCATTTTCTTTAACATGTGGTTCCTCCTCACTCGATGTAAATTCTAACTAAAGATGTCCATTAAAGTTTTTTAACAATTACCTTTTCATGAGTACCCATCAAAATCTTTATCTAATATCAGTCAAACTCATAAAATACCTTCTGCTGTTCAGAGTTTTATCAAACTAGATGTGTAATTTAGCAAATATGAAAAACCAATTCATTTTCGGTTTCTAGACCATGTCTTGTTCTCTAACACTTGGAATCACATTTATAAAGGAATTTAAGTTGCACGCTCTTTTTCCAGTCAATTCTCACCCATATCTGAATTTTTTTTGTTCTTTTTTATAATAATTATTTGGATAAGAAAAAGCTTCCAAAATAGTTTGGATGAATCCTCATGTTGGGAAATTTATTTCAGTAATAATTGTTCGTTTTTGGAGTCTTACTCCAGTTCAAAAAAAAACAATGCCTCTCAAATATATGTTCTTCTCTATAAATACCCCTGTGTTCTTAAGTTTCTCTTTTATTATCAGGCAGAAAGGCATGCCAATCTCTCGAAGCAGTCAAGTCATTGGGACCGATTCTTAAAAAGTCAGTAGGATAATGACACTTAGCCATGTTTCACCTTAGTGTTAATTATCCATGTTCTTTACCCACATCAAACTTTGACGAGCGCTGGTAAGTTAATATCAGACCCTCAAAATATAAGCTCCCAATTGGGCAATTGGCAAATCCTGCCTCTTTAGGTTCTTTGCATCTTATAAAAGAGTGTTTTAAATTTTTTTGCTAGTTTCTATACGACAAGAAAAGCGACATATTTCGACTGATACAGCACTTCTTTTGTAAATCTATCAAAAAACTCTTTCCCCGTAGTTGAAATAGGAATGTGTCTGGAACTAAATAGTGTGAAAAACTCTCGGCTATGATATTTCATCACGTTCCCACATCTGAAAATTGTAGAATATTGCTCAACCATATCAAATATGATAGTTGCAGTGTTTTTCCCCATTTTATAATCAACATCTGTCGCTATCTTGCTGTTTCTGGCAGTTTAAACGATTAGTTATTACTTCCTCTCAAGGTGTATACATTTCTTGGTGTATATACTGTATCTCTAAATATTTTAAACTTTTGTTCGTAGCCTGTATTTATTAAAATTTCTTTTAACGCAAACTCATTTACTTGTTCGTTCTTGCTAACATAATTCTTTTGTTAATATCGGTTTTGTTATTTGATCTTTTATTATTTATTCTCAAACATGCTACTTTCCATATTCTTGCATGATTTTTTTTCTATTAATTTTGGTTGTCTGTTTCCAATGGTATCTTCGCATATTAATACCAGGTCGTGCTTGCAAAACGCTCGCAAATTTATATTCTCCCTGCCTCCTTGTTTAATTTGTTTCATTCCTTATTCTTTTTCTTTTTCTTTATCTCTATAATTATTACTGTTTTCAACACTTCCCCAATGTTAACCGACAACAGCAGATGGTGATCAAATGGGACAGCCCAATTTGTCTTGTCCTTTTCTGTCCCTTTATATTCTTTTGTTAAAATCTGTTCATATCTCTACCATTTCAACGCATCACGCATTATGCAGTTTGTTTACACGGTATAATTTGTTTCAAGAATTGGCTTGGGATTTTTTTTTTTTACCAAAGCCTAATTGTTGTTCCAATATTGGCAGTTAAAAATGAAGTTCAACAACTCAATCACATTGTCAAAAGGCTTTTTGTGGCATTCTTAGAAACATCAAGGCCATTTGCTTCTCAGAAGTGGCTTATCATATAATAATTCCAGAGATCCAAAATAAATTCCTGAACATTTGAGTATTTTGGATGA
>BHFT01036603.1:0-18237 GCA_004320025.1 Laticauda laticaudata | reverse complement strand
CTGACAGTGAGAACAATCAACCAATGGAACAGCTTGCCCTCAGAAGTTGTGGGAGCGCCATCAATTGAGACTTTCAATAAGAGATTGGACTGCCATTTGTCAGAAATGGTGTAGAGTCTCCCGCTTGGGCGAGGGGTTGGACTAGATGACCTATAAGGTCCTTTCCAACTCTGATTATCTGTCATTCAGATTGATATCACCCAAACTTCCTGTCCAGTGATGGGTTTCCACATTTTTTTCCTACTGCTTCGCATGTGTGTATGCAGGGCTCAAAAGGCTGCCCTCTGTGTCAGCACTGGTGTTTTTGAGTTGTTTTTTTAGCTTAGCTGAGGCGTAGTGATCCGCAGATTGCCACATAAATCAGGTGAGCTAAAAAACAAGGGAATATAGTCGATGCAAAAGTGGGTGGGTGGGGCCAGCCAGAGGTGGTATTTGCCAGTTCTCCGAACCAGTCAAAATTTCCGCTACTGGTAAACTAGGACCGGTTCGATCCTACTGAATACCACCTTTGTTCCTGTCTCTGAGCCTCATAAAATGGCCTTCAACAAGAGGAAGAGTTTTCATGTTACTCCAGCTAAGGTTATTTTAGCCAAGCTGCAACAAGCATGGGCATGTTATTTGAATAGATTTTTCTTCAAGTGTAACACTAGCTCCCAACAGCTGTTTACATTTTCATGGGGACCAACATGTGAAAGAAATGTTATTCAAACCAGATCAGACATGAATGTTGTGATATCAAACTGTGTTGTATCTGGGACAAAGGAGGATGTTGAGCTATTCTGATTCCTGTTTGTTTCCTTTTCTTAAATACTTGAATTCTGTAGCTGTCTGGGGTTGAATAAACAGTTTGGTTGAAAGCTCACCGAGCTCACAGGAACTGCTCTAAGAAGATAACTTTTTCATAAATATATCCATTGCCTGCCTTCAGCAGGGAGAGGCAGAGTGTTGTTCATCGTTTAATAAAAGCAAATGTAAATGAATAATTCCCTTTAATGTCTCATTTTAATTACTGCAGGGCATGGAATGTGGGATGGTCCTTGAAGAAAACATCAATAGGGCAGCAAAAGTTCTGCTCGATACTGTTGTGATCATAGCGCAGTAATAAATTTAGCTCCTAGGTTTCACATTAACATAATGGTCTCCCAGGTTGTGTCGATGTCCAGTTTGAAATACTAGCATAGATTTATAAAGCCCTTTGCAGTTTGGAACCAAAGGATCTCAAGAAATCCTATGTTAGCTTTTTGATAGGAATTAAGGCATTTTTGGAGATTATGTTTTAACTTCTCCAAAGTTAAAAAACAGGGTGCTTGGAATCTATTAGGTTATTGTCCAGTGTCAGTTAATTTTTTAATTTTTTTCAGGACTTCTAACTCTAATTTTCGGTACCTTTGCCATTGTCTGAGTCCATGATATTTTATTTTATTTTTTATTTATTTATTTGATTTGCCAATTGCTTACAAGATAATACGTATAAGTATATACATAGTTATGAATACATGAAATGGGTACATATAAGAAAAATAAAAGAAACAATAGGACAGGGACAGTAGGCCACCTTGGTTGCCGCTATGGCTCCCTACAGATCTTTTAGAAGAGGGTGAGGTCATAGTAGAAAGCTAAAGTGTTAAGTTTTTGAGGGTTTGGGGAAGAAACTACAAAGTCAGTAGAGTATTCAGACATTGACCATTCTGTTGCTGAAATTCGTATTTTCTGCAATCAAGTTGGTCCGGGTTACCTTGTAAATTTGTATCTGTTGTGTGCTCTTGGTGTTGTTATGGTTGAAGCTGAAGTATTCATTGATAGGTAAGTCACTGCAATATATGATTTTTATATACCATACTTAAATCAGGACGAAGACAGTGTAATTCAAGTTGTTCTAGGTCTAAAATTTCAATGTCTGGGTGGCATAAGTATCTACATGAGTAGAGGAGTGGAGAACTCTTCTTTTGGGAAATATTTCTCCAACTTTCTCAATCTGTGCTAAATCGATACCTTAATGTTGGGTTCCAGGACTGATGAGCCTGTATTCAAATGTGATTGTCTAGCAAATGTTTTGTATGCTCTAGTTAGTAGTGTGCTATTACCAGAGAGAAAAAACTAGGTAGGATTAGGTTAATGAACTCTTAATGCCTTTTTACAGTAGCTCTAGCACTTAGATCATTACACGATGAGTACTCCAAGGTCCTTTTACAGAGCTTGGATCTATCAAATCAAGATCTTGACTATTCACTGTATTTCATTTTTTCTTATTTTTTTTTTGCAATATGTAAGAACAGAGCATTTATTTTGTTGAGATTTTGACAGTTGCCATTTGTTTGACCATTCTGATACATAGTCCAAGATCTTTTTGAGGGTAGCAGTATTGTCTTTGTGGTGTTTGAATAGCTTTATATCATCAGCAACCAGAGAAACGCAGTTGCTTCTTAATATGATCACAGAGGTTATTTAATGTAGAGTATGAGAGATGTTGGTCCCGAGACCATTGCCTTGGGACACCAACTGTTGACAGGTACAGGAACTTTGATAGGACGTCCCAATTTTGGACTATTTGTTTGTCTGTTTAAATCAGGAAATGTTCTTATCCAGTTATGCAGTTGTGTCCAGAGATACCATTAGATTTTAATTTTAGGAGTAGTTTGTCGTTGCACACCGGAATCAAAAGGTTTTTACAAAAAGTCTATGTAGATTGTTGTCTATTGCTTTTGCCCTGATTGAGTTATGTAGTTCCATATGTATTTGCAGTGTAAGAGTTGGCAGATTACAAGATTAGTTTTTCTGAAACCAATTGTTTATTAAGAGTAGGTTGTTTGTTCTTTAAGTGGAGGCATAACAGATTGGTTAATAATTATTCATGATTTACAGGTGACGCAGCATAAGGAGATTGGTCTGTAATTTTCAACTAGGCTGGAGTCTCCCTTTTTGAAGATGGGGATGACCGCGGCTTGTGACCATAGTTTTGGCAAGGAGCTGGTCCTGAAAGATTTTTCAAAGATTATGCTTGGAGGTTCGGCTCTGGCAGTGGGTAGCTTTTTAAAGAAGTAGGCACATATTCCATCCAGTCTAATAGATAGAGATGGTTTTAGATTGCGTAGTGCTTTTTCAACATTTAGTGGCTACCTGCCATGGATTCCTTTAATCTGATTGCTTTATTACAATTTTGCACATTGTTTAGGAGAGGTTGCTTTGTTCTGGGGCATCCTACTGTCATGTATCTAATTATATCAAAGGACTAAAACATTATCAGTTTAAATCCAAGTGGATCTTTTCCAACCCAAGAAAGTTCGAGGCTTTCATTAATTAGTATGTCATCACAGGTTTTAATGTTTTTAGGAAGAAAATAAATGGCCAAATTACAGAGTCCTACCTTCTTAACAGACATTCATAAATGTCTGTCACCAGATAAAAATTCTTGTAGTTTCTCCAAGTAAAATTGCTATGAATTTGAAAGTCCTTTAGGATGCGAGGTCTTAAGATCTGTGCCAGATAATCTGCCCTTAGCAGCATCAACTATATTTTGTTGCTGTTGCAAAGTAAATGATACTGGTTGTGTAATTTGTTCATGTTGGGTTGCTTTTTTAAGTTTGTGTCTCTTTTATAAATGTAAGCTGTTTCAAAAGGTTGTATATAGTGTAGAAATATTGTAAGAGGATAGAATGGAATGGTGGGACTGGATATAGGAAGGTTTCTGTTCAAACTGAAACTCAAGTGGCTTTCATCTTTCAAGAAAAAAAGCAAAAGACAACAACATTGTGCCACAAATAATAAAAATAATTAACAATTAATAACTTAGTTGAGAGTTATGTCCTATTTTTTATTTATTTATTTATTTTGTCAAGTGATTATACGATAACAGGTATAAGTGTAAACATAGTTATGAATACATGAAATGGATACATATAAGAAAAAGAAAAATGTCTGTACTGATCTTCTAAAAGGAAAACAAGGTCGGAGCTAAACACAAGGCTATGACTTTGGGAAATACAACAATAGGTTCCCTATTCATATTATTTATGTACAGCAGGTACCCAGAGTGGTTTACAGATCAATAAAATAGGACTGTTCCTGCCAGGGATGAAACTGAAAAATTTTCTCTACTGGCTCTGTGGGCGTGGCTTGGTGGGACTCGGTCTCTAAAAGGAAGAAGGTGGGTGGGCATGAGCAGGGCCAACTGATTCAAATTGTCTCTACCACCTCTCCTGAGGGGGTATGAGATGATTGAATTTCACCCCGGTTCCTGCCCTCTTCCTAAGATTCTAAGAACTCATGATGCAAAGAGAAAATATAGCAATAGCACTTAGACTTATATACCACTTCACAGTGCTTTACAGCCCTCTAAGCAGTTTACAGAGTCAGCCTATTGCCCCCAACAATCTGGGTCCTCATTTTACCGACCTTGCAAGGATAGAAAGCTGAGTCAACCTTGAGCCTGGGGAGACCTGAACTGCCCAACTGCTGGAAGCCGGTGATCAGTAGAAGTAGCCTGCACTACTGCACTCTAACCACTGCGCCACCATGGCTCTTATGAAAGCAATTGGGGATCAATTCATATTCTATAATTCCTAGTCTTTGCCTCTGGCACTGCCTGATAGAAAAATGGCTGCAGGTAAAGCATGAAAGGTTTCTCAAGAGCTCTAATGGAAAAGGATGCAACTGGTGCTGCATTAGTGTATCTGACCAGAAGTGGGAAGACCTGAGGCTCATATTCTTGTTTGGTCACACATTCTCTGCATAAACCTACATTATAGACCTGTGGGAGGAAATCAAATATTAGGTAGAAGAAAGAACTTCACGTACTGCCTTGAATTTCATGGATAAAGCACGAGATGTAATTTTATTAAATATAAGCAGCTAGGGAATATTTCTCAGCTGTCTGGATCTCTAAACTTATGAACTTCAGATATGGGTTTCAGTTCTCATAATTTCCAGCTTTTGTGAGAATATATTTGAAAATTTGTCTCAGTCTTTAAAATTTGTCCGCTGGGAATAGGTCTCTGCAAAACTCTGTAGAACAGAAGTAAGAGATTTTTCTTGCTACATTTTATTTATTATGCATGTCAGGACCACAAGGGACAGGTCTAGTAAGACAATGATATCAGTGGGAAGATTATGTATAATTTTCCAGTCTGTATTGAAATATTGCAATATTTCAATACAAACAATATCCAGTTTGGTTACTGTGATATAAAAAAAGATGTTGAGACTCTGGAAAGAGTGCAGAGAAGAGCAATAAAGATGATTAGGGGGCTGGAGACTAAAACATATGAAGAACAGTTGCTGGAACTGGGTATGTCTAGTCTGATGAAAAGGACTAGGGTGACATGATAGCAATGTTCCAATATCTCAGGGGTTGCCACAAAGAAGAAGGGGCCAACCTATTCTCCAAATTACCTGAAGGCAGGACAAGAAACAATAGATGGAAACTAATTCAAGGAGAGAACCAATCTAGAACTAAGGAGAAATTTTCTGACACTGAGAACTATTCATCAGTGGAACTACTTCCCTTCAGAAGCTGTGGGTGCTCCATCACTGGAGAATTTCATGAATGGATTGGACAGCCATTTGTCTGAAACAATATAGGCTTTCCCAGGGGTGAGATGCTACTGGTTCTGCCCAGC
This sequence comes from Laticauda laticaudata, assembly GCA_004320025.1. Lineage (NCBI taxonomy): Eukaryota > Metazoa > Chordata > Lepidosauria > Squamata > Elapidae > Laticauda > Laticauda laticaudata. The sequence continues at coordinate 12,622 of BHFT01036603.1, read as the reverse complement.
TCTATAGAGCCGGTAGCTCTGAAGAGCAGCAGACACCGAATCAGTTCTGTGCTTTCTGCTCTTTGGCCCACCCACCCGCCCTGGCTCTTACCTGTCTTGTATTTCCTGCTTTTTCAACCTCAGCTGCTTTGCGCAGCACAGCTGAGGTTGAAAAAGCAGGAAAAAAAAGAGGCTTTTCAAATGCTGCACATCTGCACACAGCGCTTTTCAGCTGTCCAGGTGGCACAGCTGATGTTTTTTTGACATGCACATGCACACATGTGCACACAAAGTGGAGTCATTGAACCAGTAATAACACCGATTGAATCCCACCCCCGGGGTTTCCTACTTGAGCAGGAGATTGGACTAGAAGACCTCCAAGGTCCCTTCCAACTTGGTCATTTTGTCTTCTGTATTGTTCTTGCTTTTGAAGGACTAGAAGATTTCCTGGAGTGCAAAGCAGGTGGATGGATTGCGTAGATCTTGCATGAATATGATGCACCTTTTGCTCCTCTTGGGTTTAAAAGGGACACGACAAAAATTATGCCACCCTAATTAATGATTTCGTCCCTGAATTCATTTAAATGTTCTGGAGGATGCACCATTCGGCCAAGAGGACTCCAAATGGTTTATTTAGGTTGTGTTATTCCCATATGTTAAGGGTTTTTTTTTTCTTCCTTCCATTTAGTCATGTCTACTTCTTGGGACAAGACCCTGAAGTTTTCCTGGCAAGGTTTTTCAGAAATGCTTTGCCAATGCCTGCTTCCTAGGACTGAGGAGAGTGACTGACCCAAGGTCACCCAGCTGGCTTTGTGCCTAAAGTGGAACTACAACACCCGGTTTCTAGCTTGATGCTTTAACCACTACATCAAACTGGCTCCCACTTTCTTTCTTTTTTCTTTTAGTAGAGTCTGAATCTGAAGATTCTCCTTTTAGCTGATTGTGGAGCATCTCAAATGTCAGCAGATTTCTGCTCTTCACTTTTTGAAGGTAAGCATTAACACTGTGTCACAAGAGTTAATATTTTCCCTCCCCTTCTGGCACAGTCAGGCCAAGGACATTAGACGTCTAATCAAAGTTCCCTTCTAGGGACTGCCAACCCTGGAAGTGCTATCATAATGGATGAGACAGAACCGTGGTCTAAGCAAGACTGGATTCAAGGCAGCCCTCCAAAGTTCTTACAATCCCATTTTAAAAGCTTCATGGACTGTGGAATGAAAGAAAAGCTCCCTCCAGTTATGCACCAGCTTTTGATGGGGAAAGTGCTTAAGAGTCCCTGATGGCATGTTCAATCTTCCCACTGATTAAGAGATTTGCTTTGACTTCTTTTTTTTAAAAAAAAACAAAAAAAACTCAAAAACCCATTTCACTAGAAGGCAGGAGGGTGTGCAGCAGAAGCAAATCCCACAAGAAACAAACCCTCTCCGTAAATTATCCTCTTTCTCCAGCTTTTGCTGGTTTTATGCCACCATAGTCCATTTTGATGCAAAGCAATTGAGAGGAAGATAGTGCAAACTATTGGCCTTCAAGCTTCAGGAAGAATGTGGAAAGGTAGTCCTCAATTTACAACAGTTCCTTTAGTGACTGTTTGAAATCTCAATGGCACAATAGTGACCTATGACCATTTTTCACACTTACGACCATTTGCAGCATCCCCATGGTCATATGATCAAAATTCAGATACTTGGCAACTGGCATGTATTTATGATGGTTGCAGTGTCCTGGGATCATGTGTGATCCCTTTTTGCAACCCTCTGACAAGCAAAGTCAATGGGAAATAAAGATTCACTGAACAATTGTGTTGCTAACTTAACAATTGCAGTGATTCACTTAACAAATGTGGCAAGAAAGGTCATAAAATGGGACAAAAATCATTTAACAAATGTCTCATTTAGCGGCATAAATTTTAGGCTCCATTGCAGTCAAAATATAACAGCGAATATTGTTATTTTAGATGTATTTATTTATTGGACTCTTCCAGCTACCTAGCAGTAAAAATAAAAAATGAACAGTAAACCGCAAAAAAAAAAAAACCACTGTCCTAAAACAGACACTGCTCCACAGAGTGACTTCCAGAAAAGCAGGCTCCAATGTTTGCTTCAGTGGGTTTCCTGTAGTCAAACTGGTGGCCTGTGGGCTGGATGCATCACACGCAGGCCACGCCCAATGGTGGGATTCATTTTTTTTTACTACCGGTTCTGTGGGTGTGTGGCAGGGGAAGGATATTGTAAAATCTCCAGTCAGAGATGGCATTTTCCAGTTCTCCAAGCGACTCAAAATTTCCACTACTGGTTTTCCAGAACTGGTCAGAACCTGCTAAATACCACCTATCCCAGCTCCACGAATGGGGAAAAAAAATCGCAAAATGTCGTGTGATGGCAATGTGACATGGCAAGTTTGACACCCGTGATGTAGTCCTTTGCTGTTCTGGGCTTTGCTTTATCGCCAGATTTCTACTTCATTGTGTATCCCTCTTCTGAATAATATTTATAAAAAAACATGTTCTTAGTTTTGCACCAGTAGGGAAAAAACTCTGAGTTCTCTAACATTTGTGAGAATTTCTTCTGAGCAATGATTGATACATAAACCATATCGTATCAAAGAGACAGTTTGGTGTAGTATGAAGGCACCAGGCTAGAAACCAGGAAACTGTGAGTTCTAGTTCACTTTAAGCACAAAGCCAGCTGGGCAACCTTGACTACTCATCCTTTCTCAGTCCTCAGAAGGAAGCATTGGTAAGCTACTTGCTTACCAAGGAAACTGCAGGGACTCACACACAATATAATGTCACACATGCAAGCTTCCCCCAGCTACGTGGAGGGAAGAATCTCCTTCTTCTATTCTTTTCACTATTCTTACACAGGTCTGAAAATGGCACCTACCAGCATGGACAGGAACGCCCCCCTCCAAGAGTTTGTATACTCTGCAAGCACTTTTTCCCCCTGATCGTTAAGATTAATTTACAAAAATCAAAAGAAGAGCCCACATTCTTGCTTCCTCCTCAGCAACATGTGTGTGTGTGTTGTTTTTTGATTCTGCCTTGGCTGCATTTTATCAGGAGAATGGAGAATATTTTTTATAAATGAAAGGTGACCATGATGGCAGACCAGTTTTGAGCAGGACAAACTCCAAATTGGATGGAGCCATAATCCTTTTCTAGTTCTTTTCCAGGGCCCATAAAAGCAGCATCTAAAGCCCATGTCCCACTGCACCAACGGATGCAAAGAGGATGTAAAACGTTAAAAAACGTTGGAAAACGCTATGCATCCGTTGTGTACTCATTGCATACGTGTTTCATACGCTCTATCCCTCGAGCATCCGTCCACTGAGATTTCATCCGCGCAGGAAGTTTTGAGCTGCACAAAACTTTGTGAACGGATGAACTTTCCGCTGTGTATGATGTAAATCCGTGACATCCGAGCAACAAACGTTCTATGTCTGTTTATCATCTGTTAAACGTCCGCTGCATCCTCTCTGCATCCTCTGGGCATCCTCGCAACTCACATCCGTTGCAGCTGAAAACGAAAAGAGGGAGGAAACAAAAGGTACACAGACCGTCTACACAGCGTTAGTAGCACGGAAATAGAAAGGATGAGCAGTGAACAGTTTGCATCCAATATACATCCGCTAGGCTTCCTATGAACATCCATTTAACATCCCCGCTACATCCTACCCACGTCCATTCTTTTCCGTTCTTTTCTGTTCTGTTTATGCAAATCTTCACCACTTTTTGGAGCTGATGACAACGGATGGAGCCACCCCCAAAATTTTGCTCATCCGCTGTGTCCTTTATGCATATGTTTTGCGTCCGTCATCCAGTGGGACAGGGCCTTTAAGTAATGTTTCTCTTTAGTTGCACATAGACTAATTGTGCTTATAGACCTAAGCACTAGACACTTGTATATAATCAATAATGAAACTGTTACCATTAATTAATATTCTTGTTTTACTTTCAATGCTAACTGTTACATTCAAATCAGATGCAATTTTTTTCTGTCTGTATTAACTAGCCTCAAATAAAATCTATCCTTTTCATTTGCAGAGCATAATTGTTGAAAAGCCACAAGATGGTGCTGTATACCTTTATCACACAGCTGTAAGTCCAGTATATCTCTTATGGAAAAACACTTCCATTTCTAATTGTTTCACTTATTCTCTCCCCCTCCCAATCCCCACCCCTCAGAGGATGAGGATGAGAAGTACATTGAAATACAAGAGTGCAGTGAATATAATTGAAGCGGTTAAGAAACAAAAGTAGCAAGGACTGATAATTTATATGTAATATAAGTGGTTAGCCCAGTATTTTTCAACTTAGGCAACTTTAAGACATGTGAACTTCAACTCCCAGAATTCCAGAGCCGGCATGAAAAATCAACTGAATCCTGTTTAAAAACTTTGCTCCTGGTCATGTGTACTTGGATTTAAACTGTGTTGAATTAAGCTAGGATTTATTTTGAATCAAGTCACAACAGTTCGTGATATGGAACATAGTCAATAAGCCAGGAGCATTGGGGCAAGGAGGTGTTAGAGAACCCACAATGCACACAAAAAAAGGGTGGAGCAGTGATTGCCCAGTCAGGAATGCTATTTTGATTTTTCTGTCCTCTGTGGCAGATCCTACTGCTGTAGTCTGTTTCTGGTTTAACCCTCTTGACAGATATGCATTAAATTAAAAGGGTAGATTAGATTAAATGCTTCCTTCCAAAGACTGGCCAGAGCAGTACAATACATTTCTATCACCGCCCATCCATAGATACTACTCAAAAGGATCTGTTAATGTTAATGGATGCTGTTTGAAGATGGTTTTACAGGCCATGTATTTGCCCATTAAGTTCCAAAAGCATGAAAATTTCATGAATACTAATAGGGTCTCCATTTCACTCAGAGAAACACCATACTCAGGCTGGTTGCCAAGAGTCTTTGGTATCTGACCTGGAAGCAGCTGTTGCCCACAAAAAGGAATTCAAACCTCAAAAATGCTGTGACTTTTATAATGCAGAAATAAATCTGTTCTCTTCACCAACCCTTTTCCTTTCACACCAAATAACTCAATCAGATTTTTCTTATGCAGTTGTAATCACACTTATTTTTTTCCCCCCTCTGCTCCTTCTTTTTAATGAGGTTTCCACATTCATAGCCAAAAAAAAGTTTTATTCCAGCGGATCAAGGTTTTTGGCTATTGGTAATAGACTTTCTGCTAAAGAAATTACACCACACTCTAATAGATGAGACTTACTGTGCTTATTCAGTGGTAATTGCTCTCCTTTCTGCTTTGCTTGTCCAAAACATTTGCCGTTATTCCAGGCCAAGTGTTTGACCAAAAAACCCTACTCCTGATTTATTTGTTTCTTTCCTTGTTCTTTTTAATAAGGCAAAACATCTCGCACTGTTTTTATTACAAACAATGTAGCAGAGTCTTAAAAAGTCATAAAGCAAACAAAAAAATTAATGTCTTCCATCATCTAAGTTGATGTTTCTTTCCTCTTCGATTTCAATCAAAGCATGTGGAAGAGAAGTTTGTATTGGCAGGTCCTTTTTAGCAGTGAATGTCCTTCTACCAGCATGACTGCACTGGATACAACACATAAAAAAACATCCTACAAAATGCTGCATTGATCATTTTGAGCCCGTAGGTTACAACACATCTCACATGGACAATTGGAAATCACTCAGCAAGTCTGCCACATCTTTATCCTCCTTGGTGGTAACCGACCAGTCAGCCCAAAAGGCTCCAAAAATCTTTAGCACTTTAACTACACACATTGCATCACAGTTGGCAACAATTTTGTATCCCAATAAAGACTTAAAGGAAGAGATGAGAAGAGGTGAGAATAGAATAGAATTCTTTATTGGCCACATGTGATTGGGCACACAAGGAATTTGTCTTGGTGCATATGCTCTCAGTGTGCATAAAAGAAAAGATACATTCATCAAGAGTCAAGAATCATAAGCTACAACACTTAATAATAGCTTGCCTTACAGCTCTAATAGGTTAATCTGAAAAAAAATTCAGAAAAGGAAAAAGTTCAAAGGCCTAGCTTCCCACAAGAAAATATTCAGCCAGCCAAAAAGTTATGGTGATAGTGCTTTTCCTTACTTTTCTTTTCCTAAACAGCAAAAGGCACAAATTAACTATGAGTAGTTGGTTAGTGGCATTATATCACAGCACCACTTCTAGGTAGCTATTCAACTTTAACCATGTTGATCCCCCCTGAAATCAATACATTTGTCATTGTTATCAAATTCTATTACTATATTAGCAAAAGTTGGTCTATATTCATTTGAATTGAACTGAGGCTAAGATGCAAATAGAACAAAATAATAGAGCTGGAAGGTGTTGTGTTCGCAGAAGAATGACACTCGGAGACCAGTGTAACTTCAGCTCTTTTTATTTAGTGCAGAAGTCCGTCTGAACCAGGTGCTGCGGCAGCTCTTTTTATAGAGAAGCTGCTCGCGGCTAGTGTCCAATGATGGCTACTTGTTTTTCCCACCGCTTGAATTGGCCAATCATAGGCTAGCTATGATTGGCCAATCAGTGTCGAGAAAAGTAACCAATCAGTGTCGGGTATCTTGTCCAATAGGAATAGCCTATTTGGAGTATGTTAATATGGAACACCCCTCCCCTCTTGGTATGGTCCTACCGTNCGAGAAAAGTAACCAATCAGCATCGGGTATTCTTGTCCAATAGGAATAGCCTATTTGGAGTATGTTAATATGGAACAGTTGTAATAATGAATTACTGCACAATGTAGCTTGCTTGGGCTGGAATTAGCTGTGGACTAAACACTATTGTTTAGGCTTTGTGATTACAACTAAACCCATGACTAAACTACACAATGGTTTGCATAATGAATATATCCTCTCATTGGTTAATATACCACACACAACTTACAATTCCTTCTATGAACTGAACCAACCAATATGGTCCTCTTGGACGTGCAGCAGAACTTCAAGGTCTGAGAAATAGCAGCTTATTGTTATCCTTGTAATTAAAGAAGCCAGAAAGGAAATTTGGAACATTCTGCATGCGAAACATGTCCTCTATTACCAAGTAGTAATATAACCCATTCCTCATATTAAATTTATTTGTTTCCATTTGATTGGATGCTTTATGAGAAATGGCTTATGCCAATTTAATATATGAACAAACTCCCTTTATAATAAAACTTTATTTATATTAATAAAACCTAAAATATAAACAGCTGCTGAAAAAGACAAATGAGTGGCAAGCTAAGCAGATCCTTCTTCTCTTAACAGCTTATCCACACTGCCTGGTTGCTCTTTTACCAGAATGGGTCAGAAACATTTCTGGAAGTTTCTGGAACAGATGATGTTGCTTTACACAATTGCAGATGTGCCTCCCAGGTGTCTTTTAGTGTCATTAAAGTACAGTTTTATCCTTTATGTTGCCTTGAAATTTGTGCCTAATTGGGATATTGTATGTTTTACTTCATTGCAGTCTAGCCCTGCAATTTATTGGCTACTTAACAGAGGCAAAAATGCCCCTTCAACTGAATCAATACTATAGTTTCCCTGTTCTCTAATATTTCAGATATTTCAAAACTTTCAGAATCGTTCAGAGCTTCTAGAGTTACTTTTATCAGTAATGCTATAATAGCACAAGGCTTGTAAGTTTTGTTTTGTAAATAGAAAGTTGCTGTTTGGAAACCTGGTAGATTTTTTTTAAAAATAGTATCTTTCCCGCCTTGAGTGACCCACTTTCCCCTGGGCTTTTATTTTATTTTAACCAGTTGTGGATCATTTTACCATTTCACCAGTCACTTGAGGGGACAGGATTTCATCCCCTCTCGATTTCACCTCAAGTGATTAGAGAAATAATGAAATGGTTCACTACAAGGCATTTAAAAAATAGTAATAAAGTCCAAGAGGTAACTCAAGAATAAAAAAAATAGTAATAAATATTAAGCTAGGATTCAAACCAACAACTTTTTCTTTGCAAGGCAAGTGTTATATTATTGTAATTTAATGGATAAGAGTAAATCTAGATTATAGACCAGTGGGGTGACAAGAAAGGATTTTTAAAAATGTTAATCTAATTATTGCATGCGCTTCTTGATGTTTTAATGTAGTATAAATCAATTTGTAGTACTTTCAATGCATAAATTTTGTGTATATGTATCTACCTATTTATTTAGGTGCATGTATGAATGCATGCATGTACCCTCACACACACACATGCACACACACACACGTGCACACATATCCATAGAAAGGAAAACTATTGATGATAGGATGACACAGGAGCAGGAAAAATTGTCTCCTGGGAGAATATGGTAGCTATTATGAAGTGTCTCAGCCTAGACAGAATTTTCTTAGAATCAGGTAGCAAAGCACAGGCCAAAGACTGCTTCAGAGCTCTCAGCTTCAATGCTGCTATTATTTTCTTTCTTCCAAGTTTGTATTTTAAAAAACCCAACAATTTTTGATTCCATTTATGAAGAAATTTACACTTTGGGTTGGTTCTATACATTTAAGAAAATAAAATAAACAAATTCTTAATCATCCCTGCAATTTATCTTAAATTATAATTGAATGAATTAACTGAATATTTAATTCAAGGTCAATGGCACTGACACAGAATTCAATGTTCAGTATATTAATTCAGTCCATTAAAATAAATCAGACTTATTTCAAAGAAAAAATATTTAGGACAGGAATGCCTCCATAACATAAACGGTTATTTCTTTTTTAGACGTCATACACAGAAAGAAGGGAATTATTAGGTTCCCCCCCATCCCAAAGCATTCATTACCTCTTCTATGCCCACCCCATGAAAGAGGACTGTCAGACTATCTCCACTCTCTTCAATGCTTCAGTTCATTTCTACTTTATTAAGAGTCCTGTTCAGCTCAGAGGATTTTCTAGTTCAGTACCCGATTTATGTAATACTGTAGTTATTTCTCAGCTTGTGCATTTCTTCACAGAGAAATCATTAACTTAGGTGAGCATGAGCACACGTTAATATCCTGCCACAGAAAAGTCCTATTAGCCACCACAATTAGTCATATCCTCCAAAATTTTGCCTAATCCTTTACAAAAATGTCCGTGCTACGTTTAAGAAAAGGGAATGGGTAAGCAATCAGAGTTCCTTGCTCATAGCCCTCTCTACTCTGAAAGAGTTGGTAATGCTCAGAAAATAGATGAAGGCACAGAGGAAGTATTTATGTCCACAGTGGACAAAATCTAAACTTCCTTTCTCTTCCATATTGTCAGGCGCAAAAGACGAAATTCACATGTGAAGGTTCAATTAAATGGATTTATTCCTAAAAGCCTATGCACAGGAATCATCTCAACTAGTGATGGGCGCTTGCTTAATAATACAAGTCAACAGAACACAAAGGGGCTTGGACTCAGTTCTCTTGCAACTAGGTAAGGATTCTAAGGCTATTCCCCCTTTTCATTCCACCCCCAGGTTCTGTTATCCCTTCTCCTACATATATGCTGTTCACATTATGACGTTTATAGTGAGCTTCTGATGTGACTTAAAAGGGTGAATTATCAAATTCTTGGTGATGCGCAAAATTAGCACATGCCCCAATTCAATATAATAAAATATTCTGTTGGATACTCCATAGAAAGATCCTTAAAAGAGGCACAAGAGAATTTTCAGGTCATGGTTCATTTGCCTTTCCCTTTGCCACCTTTATTGCCCAAGCAAGGCAGCCAGCTCTCATCACCTTAGCCATCTTTGACAAATGAGAGTCAATTTACCTGATGCTATTATGTTTTTTTGCATCCAACTCAGAGAGCAGGAGTTAACAACTATCACTTGCTACCTGTCCCCATGGAAAGGCAATGGGACAGCTCAGTGAAGAAAACCCAGAAATCACTGTACTTTATAGTAATAATACCTTCTGAAGAAAAGTAACAGCCATATGCAATCAACAAGAGATGCTTAATGAAAATTGAACCATGGAGGGGTGAAAAATAAATGTAGTAAATCAAGCCTAATGGAAGAAGACAGTAAAGATTCTCTGCAGATTGTTAGGAATTTGATCATTTGTTGTTATTGTTGTTATTTTCCCCATACAGAACATTCTGATATCAGGGAAGACATTAGTAAAAATAACCCTTGAGATTAATTAATAATTAATTAGTTGCTATTGCATCAAGCCTGACTTCTAGTAATAGCATGGACGAATACTTGCCACCACAATCTGGATCCAGGGATATCATGTAACTCGTTCAAGGACAATCTTATGGCTTCTTTGATCCCATCTATCCAACTTAAGGCTTGTCCGCCTTTCTACTTTGTTGAATCTTGCCAAGGTTATTATCTGTCCATGTCACATGCTCAAAGTATATGAGTTTCTGCTTGCTAATAATTGCCTCAAGAGAGCAGTGTGCCTTTAATTTGATTCAGGACTAACTAATTTTTCTTGGAGTTAATGACATTCTTATTAATTGTTTCCTAATCAATAATTCAAATGCTTCTTTCTCTCTCTTCTTTCTTTCTTTTCTTCTTTTTTCTTTCTCTTCAGCTTTCACAGCTATACATTACTATTGGAAAGACCACTGCAGTAATTTTTCTGATCTTTGAAATATTCTTTTCCTTTTTTGGCTTTTCCTACCATAAGTTGGTCTTTGCTTTCCTCCCTCAGTTTCATTCTTCACAAGGTCCATTTTTATTTTTGCACCTCAAACACCAAAACTATATATCATCTATATCTATCTGTACCTTCACTGCCAGATATAAATTCATGAAGCACATTGGTTATGTTACTTTGTCTTAATAACTGTCATTACCCAGATTATTCATTTTTCATATTTTTTACCTTCCTTACTTTCAGTTTACAAAATAGCATCAACTGTGTATTTCAGTGATTCAGCTTCCAATACTAACTCCAGCTATCGCATATCTTTCAATCCTGTTAATTTTATAATATAGTCAAGATATACATTAAACAACTATAGAAAAAATATGTGCCTTTGTTCTACCCCTTCCCTATTCCAGAACAGTTTCTCCATATTCAAGTTCTTACATTAGCTTCTTGCAACGATTCCTCAAAATTATCAGTTCTTCTCCATTCATGTTAGCTATCTGATTTGAAAATGGTTTATTCGTTTGACATTTTTCCCCGTATGAAAGGCTCTGTCTTTCTTTGCAAGATCTTGATTACTCAAATGTTTATCTCAGTTGAGATTTGAAGATGGCATTTCATCCAACTCTAGGGCTTAAACCCTGCATATATTGAATACAGCAAAGGTCCCTTTCATGTGGTTTTTTTTTTTTGGGTGGAGGGGGCAGATAGTAGATATGAAAGAGAGAACCATAGTCACATATGCTGGGTTCTTTTTTACACCTTTCCCCCTCTTAACTATCATGATATTCAGATGTGCATTGATTTGGATTGAACTTGCAAGCTGATACTTTCCTCTGTCCTATTTATTTCTTTATTAAACTTATATGTCACCTATCTCACCTAGAAGTAGCTCAAGGTGGCTTAGAATCAATAAAACATTAAAACAATAAAAACACGAAAATTGACTTAAACATTAACAAAGAGAAGAAGATACATATTCACATTCACACACACACTAATCACAATCTCCATCTACCCAAATTGCTAGGAGAAAGAATATCTTTCACGTTTGTAGTAAATTTCAAGTATTTTTAGTTCCGCCATCAATATTTCATGAAGAATATAGCATCAACTACCCAAGAGCTGTAGAGAGAGAGAGAAAAAAAAAACAAAGAGACTCTTACATCTATGATTTGCCTGTCTTAATTTCTTTTCAAGGCCATTTAACTATATTGAAGGCTGCATCGGTCCCAACTTCTACTACTTTCCTCATGCAACAGAGTTCATATTTTACTTACATACCAGAATTTGTACCTCATGCTCCAGTCAATGTGGCACCCCCAACTTGCTCAAAATCAGGTTAGCTCTGCTGTATGGAAGGAGTCATTCATGGCAACAATCCTTTCTCCTTCCCCCAGTCCCTTGGGTGTAACAAGACTTGCCAATCCAATACTTTTGGAGAATTAACCATAGCTTCCTGAAAAGGATAGTGAGGGTGGAAAAATTCCAAAGCAGTCATGCCTAAACAAGGCACCAGTTTCCCTTGTTTTCTTCTCATTGCCCTTGTTTCTTGGAATCCAAAGGATTCTGGAGCTTTGTTTCCCCCACCCGGCACAGAGCCAGGTACTAAGCAAACCAAAGAAGCCATGAAAAAGCAAAATTCAAGACTTGTCAGGTTGATCAGGAATACCCAAAATGGAAAAATACTGCATGCTTCTATCCTATTCTTTGAGGCTGAAGACAAGAATCACAGGGTAGATTCTAAATTCAGGTCCATCAGTTATTTAAAAGAAATAACAAAAAGAAAAAGGTGAATTCTACACCACTTCCCCTACATTCCTCTAAATTGCCATGGTCTCTTTATTAGTAATCATTCAGATGTTTAGACTGGATTCCACATTTTTATCCATGAACCCACTTATTGAGTCCTTCCCAAGGACCTGGGACAGTCTGATGTTGTCTGATGGTATTAAAAGTATCATTGCAGGATGTAAGCTGTTCCAAGTAAAGCTGCCTTTTACAGACGAACAGACGAACACTATACAGAAGCCTGATGATGGCAGATGAGATTCTGCCGAAATGTTGCTACAACTTTAAAA